>PVJA010011300.1:7911-55205 GCA_004027025.1 Myocastor coypus
CTCTCTCTCTCTCTCTCTCTCTCTCTCTCTCTCTCTCTCTCTCTCTCTCTCTCTCTCTCTCTCTCTCTCTCTCTCTCTCTCTCTCTCTCTCTCTCTCTCTCTCTCTCTCTCTCTCTCTCTCCCTCTACCTCAAGTTTTCCAACTCAACCTCTATTGGTCCTTAGAATTTATTCTTCACTTTGGGGGATGATAGTATGTGTGACATCTACCAGATTGGGAGTTACATTTATTTCCCCTATTTCACTCCCTTTTGATATTTACGGTTCTACCAATGACACGAGGGGACATCTAATGTCCTAATTCTTCCCTATGGACACGTTCATTTCTCTTCACTAGGACAGGGAGCTGGCCAGATGCGCCTATCACTGGCGAGGGGACCTCCCCTGAGTTCCATTTCTCACATGTGAGGCTCTAGGTGAATAGCGTGATCCAGCCTTTTCACTCTGCGTTCTCACCAACCCAAACCCCAAGGAGTCCCTACGCCTCCACCAGCCCTCGCACATGACTTTCCTGGGCCACTCTCCTACTAAAAGTCATGCAGTAAGACAAACAAATGGAAAATAACACAGTCGTGATGACTTAAGAGCTACCATGTACTGTACTATTTGATTTCACACTTTAAATACTTTTCAGTACAGATTTCAAGAAGGTGAAATATTTGAGTTGGAAGTAACCAAGAGAACAAAGATGTGAAATGAGAAAATAGGAGCTTGTGTGGGTTGAGCTAGTTAGTCCCCCGGCGACAGCATAAAGTACATAAAGGGACTAGGCAGAGACACTGCCAGGGAAAATAGCATGGGAGCCATAACACAGTGGCTTTGGGTGCTAAAATAAGATCTGGCCTTTGTTGGCAGGCAGAGGGAAGACAGTGACATTTAAACCATGAGCTGGCTGGATCTGAGCTATATTTTAGAAAGATGAGTCTATCAGCCTAGGAACAGTGGCTGGGAGGAAAGAAGGAACACTGCCGGCTTCTCTGCAGACCTTGGTGGGGAAATTATCATATAATGACAGCCACCTCCCTCTGCACATTTGATAACTATGATTAGCTGATCAGAGACCAGTGGGTGCTCAGCAGTCAGTGGCAGAGAAAGTAGATGTAAATGGGTGATTTCCATAGAATCACCTTGGTGTGTTTCTAAACGCATCTCTCCTTTCAGGAAAAAGAAAAGAAGAGAAAAGAAAAGTTTTCACTACACTGTGTCTTCATCAATAACATCCTGAAGCAGTGTGTGGGAAACCCTGCTCACATGAACAGAGCCCCGTTCCCCTTTGGACCACAAGATGAAGCCCCAGTCAGCTTGTCCTAATTCAGCTTCCTAAAACAATATGGCCTTTAAGGTTGAATGCCAGGAAAACAAATGATCACCACTGTCAGAAATTCAGGTGTAATTTCCAAAGTCTCCAGAGGCAATGCAGATGAAGTATTAAGCCATAAGAATTCCACTTGCTGGGAGGGAGACGTGGTTTATTTCTGGGAATGAATATTGCCCGTAGCTCAGAGTGTGGGCTCTAAAGTCCAGCAAGAAGCAACGTGGGTCTCTATCTCTGTCCACCCACCTGCTTTCTGTGTGACCCTGACACATCACTTAGTCATGCTAGCAGAAATAGTAGCATCTGCTTTGAAAATGACTAAAAGAATAAGTAGAGGAATCCATGTGAATCACTTAACCCAGTGCTCAATTCACTTCATTTTTTAAAAAACAAAGATTGCTGTGGTTGCTGGACATCAATTCCACGGAATGCATGGAAAAGGGGGTGATTTCACATGTCCACAAAAGAAGACAGGACTTGAATACGGGGGAAAGCAGATATGTGTTATGCACAGCTGTCTTCCTACCTGGGCTTTTTGGCATTCGTGTAAAATGCAATCATAATTTTCCTAATTGCATTAGTTTTTCTGGAAAGGTCCAACTGCCTGTGGAGAAATGTGGACTAGATGCTGTCATGGTTGTTATACTGTATCAATTTACGAGTTTATCTCAGCAGGAGGCCAGAGTCTTTGTGAAGACCCCCAGCTTCTGCAGGAAGAAGGCCAGGAGACCATGCAAGTGCCCCACCCGCCCGAGGGCTGGGAGCCTGCGCACAGCACGGCTCGCTCTCCCTACCTCTCTTTGTTCTTGTTGCTTCTGCTTCCTTATGCCACCTTGAGCGGCTGCCCCTGTGCCACAGCACCCTGCCTTAGAACCAACTGATTGCACACTGAAAACCTCCACAAACTCTGAGCTAAATACACCTTTCCTGGGGCTGGCAAGATGGCTCAGCAGTCTAAAGCACCTGCTTAGAAAAGCTTAGGCAACCACAGGGACTGCAGTTCGATCCCCAGCACCACATGCTGGGCCAGCCCCAACCCCAGGGCAGGCTGAGCCAGCTGTAACATAAATAGAAAGAAAGAAAGAAAGAAAGAAAGAAAGAAAGAAAGAAAGAAAGAAAGAAAGAAAGAAAGAAAGAAAGAAAGAAACCTTTCCTCCCTTAATTTGAGGTGTCCAGTATTTTGTCACTGTAATGAGAAGAACAATAACCAAGACAGATGGGAAATTGGTTTCACTCAAGGACAGGGTTGACACAATGTAAAAGACAGGAGAAAGGAGACTGGAAATATTGACAGTACAACAACTATAACGACAGGCTGTGGTGTTAAGCCTGTTCCAAGGAAAGACAGGAGAGGAATAAAAATCATGCAAACAGAGGCAATGTGCTGTATTTGAACAAGTAAAACAGTTTTCTGTCTGATGAATGGTGTGCTTAATTTAACGTTTCAGAAACACGGCGATGTGATAAAATCTTGGACATTACCAGGAAACACAGCAGCACTAAGACGCTGCCCAAAACACATGAAAGAGTGGCTCACATCAGCCATGATGGTGCACGCCTGGGATCGCAGCCCCGGGGAGGCCAAGGCAGGACGACAGTACAAGGCCATCCTGGAACAAATCGTGAGCTCAAGGCCAGCCCGGATGACACAGTGAGACGCTGTCCCCAAATCAAGGAAGGTCCTGCGGCTAGAGTCAAGTGGACACCAGCAGTCCTGCTGGGGAGATGGTGAGGAGGTCGGCAGGGTCGAGACTAAGGATGGACTGGCACGAAGGCCATGAGCCAGAAGCTATGAGGACAATGGCGACGTTGTCATCAAGTAAGGCACCAAGATCAGAACGAGGCAGTGAGCAGCAAGAGGGGCAGTTCTGCATGAGGAAGAAGAAACAACAGCCTGAAATAGTAGTAAAAATCAAGATGAAGACCCGCCCTCCGGAGCTTGAGGTATATAGTGTGTGTGCCGCGAACGTCTTCATCTTTCTAAACTGCAGAGAAAGTGTGTAACATGAGAAGCAGCCAGCCTTCTCCCAAGGCAAGAAGAATATTTAAGTATCCAAATGATAACCATGCAACCACTAAGAGGATACGCAATGGTCTTGTGCAAATTCCACTTCGATCGAGTTGACGAATGCCCTGGAGATCTGATCCCCCAAATTCCAAACTATAACCGCTACATGAGGACCTAGGTTTCTAGAGGAGAAAATCAACAAAGCTAAAAGACAAATGGAAAAGTGAAAAATAGTCAATAGTATGGCCTACAAGGGGTTAATCATTTAGCATACAAAAATTAATTGAAATCAACAAAAATGCATTTCAGAATATAAAAACAAAACTTACTGTGAATAAAAATTCATTCTATGAAAAAAGAAATAAAAATCAGGCTTAGACATTTTTGAACTTAAGACACTCAAAAATAACATTGCAATAATGACAGGGTATTTTTGTCTCCAGCTATGCTGGTGTCTCGGTGTGCGGCTCACAGATGCCTGATAAGCAAAGCTCAACAGTTCCCCACTACTCTGGGGGTGGGAGTACAAGGCAAGGTGCACCACTAATGGAGTTGCTAGATGCACAAATAGTTATAACTTGTTTGGCAGGCCAGTGAACATTTACCTAAATGTGAGATGCACATATCTTTGATCAAGTAATCCTATGCCCAGATTTTTCTGTGGGTAATTAATTATATGCACGAACCAAGTGCACAAAGACATAGGGCTACCCAGTGAAGTAAGTGCTCTTGGTGAAAGCGATCTTGGAATGAAAACTGTGACTGGATTGCCCTTGAGAACATAACAATATGTGAAATAAACTGGACACACATGTAAATATCGCATAATGCTGTGGTATGAGAAGCTGAAAATGAAAATAAGAACAAAAGCATACAGTAGATACTGTGACATGGGAAGAAATTCTTCAAAAGGAAAAGGGACATGGGTGGGGAGTGGGGAAGGAAGGAAGACAAAGAATGAAAGCAGAGCTTTACGAACAGGGAGAGGCAGGGGCTTGAAAGGATGGGACAGGAATCACGAAAGCATACAAGAGGATTCAAGCCACATCATGTACAGGTACAAATTCCCTACAATAAATGTGACCATTATGTACACCAAAATTATCCCAATAAACTTAAAATCCTAAAATAAAAATCCTGTGATTGCCCAAGACTGGACCAGTTATTGAAATCATATACCACAGGCAGGCAAAGGAATGTACTGCAGATACTGCACGGAACAAGGGTGTTATTGACCTGCACAGGGCTCAGGGCTCTAGTCAACATATAAAGCAGCCTTTTTGTCTGGCGGTAGCCATCAGGTAAGCCAAGATGGGTGCGTACAAGTACATCCAGGAGCTGTGAAGGAAGAAACTGTATGATGTGATGGGCTTTGTGCTGTGGGTCCGCTGCTGGCAATACCGCCAGCTCTCGGCGCTCCCTAGGGCTCCCCCCACCCTCGGCCGGCTGGACAAAGCTCGAAGACTGAGATACAAGGCCAAACAAGGATATGTCACATACAGGATTCGCGTGTGCCATGGTGGTCCTAAATGTCCAGTTCCTAAGGGATCAACTTACATCAAGCCTGTTCATCATGGCATTAACCAGCTGACGTTTGCAGGAAGCCTTCAGTCTGTTGCTGAGGAGCAAGCTGGATGCCACTGTGGGGCTCTGAGAGTTCTAAATTCTTACTGGGTTGGTGAAGATTCCACCTACAAATTCTTTGCGGTTATCCTTACTGATCCATTCCACAAAGCTATTAGGAGAAATCCTGACACCCAGTGGATCACTAAACCAGTCCATAAGCACAGGGAGATGCGTGGGCTGACGTCTGCAGGCCACAACAGCTGTGGCCTTGGAAAGGGCCACAAGTTCCACCACACTATTGGTGGTTCTCGCCGTGCGGCTTGGAGAAGACGCAACACTCTCCAGCTCCATTACCACTAATAATATTAAGTGATGTTTGTAAAATTCATAACCCAATAAACAATTTAGGGCAATTTAAAAAAATATATAAAGCAAAAAATAAAAAAAAACACTTAACAATACATAGAATATTCTTAGTGATGAGCAAATAAAGAAGAATGCAATATACCCACCCAAACACACTTAAGAGATAGGCGAATCTGAGAGGGGCACAAGGCACTAAATTATCCCTTAGAAAGGGTGAATTTTACGGGAAGTGTGGCGAAGCACATTGGAGACTGAGGCAGGAGGATCACGTGTCTCCATAGTAATCTCAAGGCCAGTTTGGACCTCACAGCGAGTCCCTGTCTCAAAAAACCAAAAAGTTGAATTGTGTGACTCACTTTTACTGGTTTCCAAATAAAATTATTAATTTTTATTAAAAGGAAACAATAAAGCCAAAACAACTACTAATCTTTGAGATATAGCAATATACCAAAATAATTGACATAATACTTATGAAATGTTTAGCACAAGGCCTAACCTATTATAAGTCCGGTAAAATATTTACTATTGTGATTACGGATAGGATTATGGTTTGTGTCTAGGTGTCCCCCCAAAGCTTCATGCAGTCATGGGGCAGCTGCTACAGTTTGTGCTTGATTATTGTAGGTGCGAGCACTGTACCTGCTCTAGGGCAGATAATCTGCATTACAAAGGATGGAGGGGTAAGAGGTTAGCTAGCCACCTGAGCTGCGGCCTGCCACTCCCCTTTGTTTTTGCATTTTGCCACCAACAGGAACCCAAGAACCTCTGCTCTGTGCCATGCACTGCTCTGCCTTGGAACCAGCTGAAGATGGACTGAAATGTCCACTGAGTGTGAGCTAAATAAACCTTTCCTTCCTTCATTCTGGATGTGGGGTATTTTGTTCCAGCAACAAGAGAAGAGTAACTAAGAAGACATCTGCTACTGTGGTATGATGAGCATTACCTTGTTAGCCTATAGTCAGGCATAAGAATTAGGCATGTCCACTGTCAAGGTCATTATTTTTCACAACCATCGTCTCTCCTGTTTATCCATCCAGTACTGACAAAAGGTGCCACTAAGCCTAGGATTCTAAAAAAACTTCTCCCTTCCACTCTAAGTGACCTTCAAAGCTCTCAATACCTGAGAGCCGCCTATAGGATTCCTTCTCTTTATCCCAATATCTCGGGCTCTGGTCAGGTCAGTGCTATACCTATGCTTCCCACGGTAGCCCAAATCTGTAAGGTGTGAATTTACTTAACATATGCATGTGGTCACAGAAGCTTTAGCTTGGGTGGAAGTTTTGTATTTATTTCTACATAGGCTCATAGCTCTACATAATTTGTTGTGTTTTATTTCTTCCCTGAACAAAGTTATTGAAGAGATTAATTTTGACATGCATTTCTCAGTAGTTGAGGCTTTTCAGTTGACAACTCTGTCATTCTTTCAGCATTTTACTGAGCTGGATGTCAAAAAAATTACTGCCTGAATAATTTCAAGTTTAGTAATTTTACTGATATTTTTTCCATTATGATTATTGGTCACTTTCCATGAACATTTGAAAAGAAGGAATATTATATAAAGGTATAATTTTGAGCTCTTAATTCATTTTTTATGAATCTTTATGCTTCATGCCTTTATTTATTTTCCACTTCGTTACAAACTGACAGCTCATTAAAATCTGCCAGTGCAACTGTGCGGCTGTCAATCTTCTTTGTTTATCTAAGAGATCTTGCTTTATTAGTAACTATGGATTCCTATTTATGATGTCTTCATTATGGAATTTACTTTTCATCAACATCTTGCAACACATTTTGCCTTGAATTCTACTTTTCCAAATGCCATTTTCCCTGTATTCTTTCTGTGCAAATTTGGTTATTACACATTTTCTCAATTTTGAGGGATTTTTTTATTTAGTTATCTTTCATCTGAATATTGTTGATACTTTTTTTAAATGAAAGTTCAGCTTTGGCTTTACAAAAAGAAAGCAGAACTATTTAATTTACACCACAGTCAATCCTTTTGTGTGTTCCGGCTTTCCATATTGTAGTCTCCTGCACCACTTGTGGCATGTACTTGCTTTTATTAGCCTCCAACTAATTTCCTTACACCTGTTCTGCTGATTGTCAACATGAACCTTTATTCTTTAATTGTAGCAGCATTAAACTTCAAGTTTTCATACCAGAATCTTCCTTTCTAGCCTTCCCACATACACAGAGATGTACATAAATACACATGCACGTAACACATACATGGACATGTACACACTACATAGCATATGTATGTAGGCAAGGATGATTGGATGAACAAACAAAAAGATATCAGATGACATATGTTATTACATTAGATTCACATGGAAATTAATCTATCTATCTATCTATCTATCTATCTGTCTATCTGTCTACCTATTTATTTATTTTTGCAGTGCCAGGGATTGAACTCAAGACCTTGTGCTTAAAAGGCAGGCGCTTATGCTGCTGAACTGTCTCCCTAGGTCTAGAAATAAGAAATCTAATACACTTTCTCATTTTGCTATTTTCATTAAGCTTCATTTCACATTCATTCATGTGAAACTTAACATGATTTTACTACATTATGACCCACTATGTCCTGTGCCATATTTGTTTCTTTAGGAATATATTTTTATTTTAGTATGTTTTGACTTACCAATTAACTTACATAAAACAACGATTTAGGTTTCATTCTAAGAGTGTTTGGCTTTGTTAATAATTTGTGCTTTGATCAAATGATTTCTCAATTCTTGAGCTCTTCAGTTTAAATTACCTCTTGGCAGAAGGAGTGCTTCTGCCTGTGTGTTTTTCAAATCCTTAGACTTGCTGTTGTCCTAAGCAAACATAATGTAAAATTTCCTCCAGGCTCAGCAAAGTGATTTTGCTATCCCATGGGTACAGTTTAAGAATTCAGTTGTTTATATGCTCACAATCATTCAACCAAAACCCTTAAGTACCCAATAGAGACATAATAACCACTTGACTGGGCAATTATTTCTTGAACCCTAAAATTTTTTTCTCCTTGAGGTTATACTTTCCTTTGCATGTGTATTTCATCATCTAAGGAATGTTACAAAAATGTTAAACTGTTTACCTTTGAAATGAAACATAAGTATTTAGTTATAGAATGTTAGATTTTTACATGAAGTCTTTGATCTGTTTCTGTTTTGTAAACTTGTCAAGCAATTTTCCATTTTCCATTTTCCATTTGAGAAGCTCTAGAAAAGCTGCATCTACCTACTATGTCCTGGCCCACCTTATTCTTATGTTCTGTTGGCTTTCTATGGTAACTTTTTTTGGTTCTGTATTTAGGACAGGATCTACAATGTCTACAGGATCTCACTATATAGATCGGACCTGTAGTGATTCTCCTGTTTTCAGCCTCCCAAGTGCTGGAATTGCAGGCACGCACCATCACACCCAGTCTCAATGGCAGTCTCAGTGGACCGCAAGTGTGGGGCCAGCACAGCATGCCAGGGATCAATCTATGGTAACTTCTTAATCTGACATTTCTACCATTAACTATTTTCTAACACATCATTTACTTATGCTATAGTATGATAATTTTAATTCCATCTTTGCATTTCTAGTATTCTTGAAAGTGGAGCTTTTCTCTCACCATATATGGCTATCAACTCAGATTGTACTTCAGGACATAGGGTTTCTAGAGAATCCTGATATCTTCCTGTGACACCACTGCTTTATTGCCCATCTTAATGAGGTAGCATCTAAAATTGCTTTTTATTTTCTGTGAAGTCTTATTTTCAAGGATCCACATTTCCTCCAAGTCTTTAGAACAGCATAGCCCTCCGATTCAGGTGAATGTGTAAATAAAGCCATTTGCTTTTACTTTTGTACTTTTTCCAATGAACACAAAGTCAGAAATCCTGATGGTGAGTTACTTCGCTACTCTCAGTCTCTTGGCTGTTAATATTTGTGTCTTTTATTTTAAAACTGGAAGTTTGACTGAGAACAACGACATAGCTTCTGAACATAATAACCACACAGGTCTCTGCCAGGCAAGAAACAGGCTTTTCTTTGATTTCCTCTGCCTGGTTCCATGACTCTCATGGGGACTTTGGCCCTAGGAAACTGAGAGTGTCAGAAGTATTTATTTAACCAAATACTGTAAAGCAAACTAAAAGAATGTAATTCTTATCAAAAAAAAAAAAAAAAAAAAAAAAAAAAAAAAAAAAAAAAAAAAAAAAAAAAAAAAAAAAAAAAAAAAAAAACTATTTGCAGCGTATGTCCTGCATCAGCCCCTACCTGCTCCAGTGTAATGGAAACAATCACAGATCCTGGCCATGCCCCACACCTTGTCCACCATTATGGTCAGAGTCACCAGGAGAGGGGAGTGCGGGCTCAGTGAGAGGCATCCAAGAGCAAAGGCCAACTCTGTGCCCCTCCACACATGGATTGAGGGTCCTACAGGGTTAGCCTCATTTCAGGTTGATGTGAACACTGCATCCTTGTTAGACCTTGACAGTGGACATGCCCTGGGCTCCTTCCATTTCCTCTTCCTGCTAACTAAACTGATCGCACACAGACTTGGGGACCCCCGCCATGGCTGTGTTTTCTAATCCAAGTCATAAGCATCAATCAACAAACTTCCCACCAGATTCAGGGTAATGATTCAATCATCCCGAGTGTACAGTTTAAGGATTCAGTTGTTTACAATATCATAGTCAGTCATCCAGAATCCTTAAATCCCAATTGAGACCCAGTGAGTAACCTATCAGATTCCAGCTAATTTGCACAGTCCTCAAAGCAGACATATTGCTTAGTATTCTCAGTAGCTAGGCTGCCCCTCAAGCTTTGTACCCCACACCCACTATGGAAAAGTGGGAGGGTAGGAACAGTACTAGAAGGGCACATTCTTCTGAGTTCAGCCATAAAGTGAGCTTCTCAAATGAAGAAATACAAATGGCAAATAAATACATCTGGCAGCATTGATCATTTGAGAAATGCACATAGAAGTAACCCTGAGATTTCACCTCACCCCAGAAACAATGGATATCGTCAAAAAGTCAATCAATGACAAATGCTGCAGGAACTGCAGGAAACAAAGGATCTCTCTCCACTGTTGGTGGGACTGTAGCCTGGTGCAATCACTGTGGAAATCAGTACGGAAGTTCCTTAAAAGCTAGGGTTAGATATCCCATTCAAGCCAGCAAGTATCCTTTGAGGTATTTTCCTAGACGAAATGAAAACATCATACCACAGTAATATATGTGTACCTATGTTTACACCAGCACAATTTCTAAGAGTTAAATCTTGGAAACAACCCAAGTGCCCATCACCTGAGGAATGCATAAAAAATATGTGTTGGGACTGGGGAGATAGCTCAGTAGAATAAGCGTTTGCCTGGCAGGTGCAAGGTCCTGAGCTCAATTTCCAGTCATCCCCCCCCACCAAAAAAAGATGTGTTATATTTATACAATGGAGTTTTTTACTCAGCTGTAAAGTACGACAAAGTTGAGGCTTTTATAGGTAAATGGATACAACTAGAGACTATACTCATTAGTGACATAAATCCAAATCACATGTATTAATATCAAATTGTCCCCCTAGTGTAAGAACCTGAAATAGTAAGCAAGATCCAAAAGGTACAACAGATACAGTGAAAGAAAAAGAAACTGCTCCAAAGGAAAGAACAACTGGGATGGGCGAAGAGAGAAAAGAAGGGAGAAAAGACACGAATTCATGCACAAGATAGCCAAGGTTAATTGTCCTAATACTTTTTATTAGTTCACTGAAAGGTACAGTTAATGTTTATGTTATTGTATCAAATTTGCCTGCCTTGGGGGGGCCAGCAGGATGGATCACTGGTCTAAAGCTCCTGTAGGTGGCTGTAGGGACCGCGGTTTGATCCCTGGCACCACATGCTGAGCCAGCCCTGCCCTGAGGGCAGGCTGAGCCGACCATAAAAATAAACAAACAAACAAAAGTTCTGAAACAAGAAAAAAAATTAAAATTAAAAAAAAATTTGCCTGCCTGGACCTGGCAACCTGAGCAACTAATTTCAAGATGACAACATGCAATATAATGAAGTGAGCGAAAATACAACAGAGCTATAATCTTGGGAAGACTCATATGAGCCTAGACAGCATTTGCCTCAAGCATGAAACATCTCCTCTCTTGCACATGATATTCAAACAAAAACAGGCATGTGCACATGGCCAGCACTCAGGTACAGAGTGCAAACACAATAGCTATCCTAACCTTTCCATTGGAGAGGTACAGGGAAGCCCCCAGAAGAGATTGCACAATAAATGGATGACAGGTTACAAACAAAAATATTTTTATTTTTTTAAAGAGTACAAAATAGAGGAGCCAGGGGCCAGGGAGAGAGCTGCATGGCACAAGTGCCTGCCTGGCAAGTGCAAGGTCCTGAGTTCAATCTTGAGTTCTGAAAAAAAAAAAAATAGTGATAGGAAAATAAACAGCATTAACTGGGTCTCCACATGTCAAAAAACTAAATATTGACCTAAGTCTATCACCATGCACTAAGCTAAAGTCAAAATAGATTAAAGATCTAAATATTAAAAAAGAAACACTAAATCTCCTAGAGGAGAAAGTCAGAGGAAATCTTGAAGACATCAGGGTAGGCAAACAGTTCATGGACAGAAATCAAAATGCACATGTAACACTTGAAAGAATCAACAACTGGGACCTCCTCTGGCTGAAAAGTTACCAAGAAGGTGAAAAGACAGCCCACACATTTTGAAGAGATTTTAACTAGTAAGTATTCAGACAAAGCTCTTCTATCTAGAATTTATAAAGAACTAAAAACCATTAGGGTCCCGAAATTCAAAGACCCAATCCAGAAATGGGCTTCTGAGATGATCACACACTTCTCAGAGAAAGAAATTCAGCAAGCCTATAAATACATGAAGAAATGCTCCACATCACTAGCCATTCATGAAATGCAGATCAAAACAACACTTAGATACCATCTCACCCCAGAAAGAACGGCTACCATAAAGAAATCAACCAACAACAAATGCTGGAGAGGCTGTGGGGAAAAGGAACCCTTCTCCACAGCTGGTGGGAATGCAGATTGGTGCAACCATTATGGAAAGCAGTGTGGAGGATCCTTAAAAATGTAGAACTGGAAATCTAATTCAATCCAGCTATTCCCCTAGAGGGAATTTTCCCAGAAGAACAGAAAAGATCATATCATAGTGATATCTGTGCACCTATGTCCATAGCAGCATAATTTGTGACAGCCAAATCTTGGAAACAACCAAAATGTCCATCATCTGAAGAATGGTAGAAAAAGATGTGATATTTTCATAAAATGGAATATTACTCAGCTATAAGAACTGCTAAACTGGAAGACTTGACATATAATTGGATGTATCTTGAAAATATACTTATAAGTGAAACAAATCAGACCTACATATGCAAATACCATATAGTCTTCCTAGTGTGAGAACTCAAAAGAAGTAATTAATTAATTAATTAATTAACTTTGGGGGGTACCAGGAATCAAACCCAGGATCTTGTATTTTCTGCATCAAGTCCTATATTTTTTTTAGTAGAGTGACTTAAATACAAAATGCATTTGGAAGAATTTTCTTAAAAATAAGGTTTATTGAAGGTGTTAATGTTTAATTATTTGATCCATCTTACATACCTATATCTATTAATCTAAACAGATTTAATGATAAAAATATGCAATACAACCATCGTTAAATTTTTTCTTGTTTTGAAATTCTGCACTATATGTACTCTTGCTTGTTACTCTTTTTCTATCTTTGTTTCTGCTATTTCTACTCTTTAAAATAAAATTTTAAATATTGAAAAAAAGAGCATTGGAAATGCTGTAAGATTTCTGTAAACAAAGAAACAGGAATTCAACATCTTGATGCTATCTGGAAATTAGTTGTTCAAATTACCAGATACAAATGTGTAATATTTGTCTAAAGAAAAAAAAATAATAATAATAAAGAAGTTATAAGAAATTCAAAAGAGGAAAGAAATAAATCAGAGTTAAAAAGAAAACCCATTAACTACTCCTTTCAAAAGATCAGCAGAAATCGAAAACACAATTATCCAAACTATTCTGCATATATACCTGAATATATCTTTTTCCTTTCTTTCATTTGTCCTTTTCCTCATCCCAGTTTTTCCTTCCCGTTGAAGAATTTCTTCCCCTTTCACAATATCTGCTGTATCCTTCAGATTTTAATTATTCTTTCAGTTTTTCCACTATCAATATAATGTTAGCGCATGTCAATCTGATGTATTTCACTTACCAATATACTCTCTAGCTACACCCATTTATCTACCAAAGCTTCAAATCTACCTTTTTATAGCTCTGCCATACAACCCCCACCATCTGCCCCATCCCAGTGCCTAACTTCTGATTCGTTAGATCTGAGGCACTGATTAGAAGGGTAATACCAATTTTTCAAATGTTGCCAAGGTGATTCTGTCCTTTGCACACTGCTGCACTCCAGTAAATTTCATTTTATGTAAAAACTATGGTAACTTTTTAAAATCCATTCATTAGTCGATGGGCATTTGGGTTGTTTCCAAGATATAGCTCTTACAGATTGTGCTGATACAAAAGTTACTATTCTTTGTAACATCAGTCTTGCTTATCTTGGCCTCAACTATTCAACAGAAAAGTCTAACCATGAGGTATAAAACAGAAAGATATATTAATATGCTGAGTTGTAAAGGCTCAATTCAACAGCCCCCAATAATGCCAGATGAACTTTTAATCCACTACTGTTATGGACTATTGCACTGAATAAACAGCTACTTTCTCTTTGTGTAATGAAAAGAAACATCTGTACTAATGAGGCTTATACAAGAAATCATGCCTGCATCTTGTACTCTGGACAATAACAATGAAGACAACATTATACAATGTATTAGCTATGGTAAAAATAATAATAAAAATAAATTTTAAAAAACTGTGCTGCAGGGGCCCGGCAGGATTGCTCAGTGGTCTAAAGCACCTGCTTAGGAAAGCTTGGGCAGCTGGAGGGACTGAGGTTCGATCCCCGGCACCACATGCTGTGCCAGCCCTGCCCTCAGGGCAGGCTGAGCCAGCCATTAAAAAAATAAATAAATAAACAAACAAACAAAAGTTCTGAAACAAGAAAAATATAATTTAAAAAAAGTAAAAATAAAAGAATAAAAAAATTGTGCTGCTATAAACAAAGGTGCATAAATATTGCTTTCATATGATGACTTGAGTCCTTTTGGCAAAATAGCAAGGCAGGAACCAGCTGGTTAGAATGGGACCTCCTATCCTAGGTTTTTGGGGAATCTCCACACTGACTTCCATAATAGTTGTACCAGCCTGCACTCCCACCGACAGTGGAGAAGGTTGTCCCCACAGCCTCTACAGCATTGGTTATTGACTGACTTCCTGACACCAGCCATTCTTTCTGGCAGAAGAGGGTTTCTCAGCACTGTTTCAACTTCCATCTCGTGAATGAACAAAGATATTGAACATATTTTTATATATTTATGTTCCATTTGTACTTCTTCGTTTGTGAACTGTATGTTCAACTCAGGTGCCCATTTATGCATTGGGTCTTTGCATTTTGGAGGTCTGATATTTTTTAATTATTATATGTTCTAGATTGGAGGAAGGAGAGAATCTTTAGTTGTGCATTTATAAAATACTAGCATCAAGTGAAGCGAATCAATGAATCCTGTTATCTCCACCTCAGAGGACTGTGTATACCGCCTACATCAGAGCCTCACACATCAATGGAGACTTTACCCTCGTCATTGCCCATACTCAGACCTACTGGTTCCCATCAGGGAAATGGAACAACCTCCTGCTGGCCTTCTTCCAGGAGTTTCCAAGTGAACAACACATGAGCGTCATCTAGAAGGCTTTACAAATACGTATTTGTTGATAAGCTTTGCGGTATACAAATGGTATCTCAATAAGGCCACGGAAGTAAATACACATGCAGGAACTCTGGTGAAAACTGTTGAGATCCACTTTCCCAGAGGCTCAGCCACAACCTTGGGATCTTCAATGTCATCACAAGCAACTGCAGTGGGCAGTCAGGATTAAGAATCACCACTGTACTCTAAGACATAAGTAGCTTCCCACCCTAAGTTAGAATTATCTGGAAATGCAGAAACCTACATGCAACTCCCACCAACTCCCCCATCCCATTGCCTAACTTCTGACCTGTTAGATCTGAGGCATGGATTAGAAGGGCAGTACCAATTCTTCAAATGTTGCCAAGGTGATTCTGTCATTTGGATACTGCTGTAGTCCGGCAAGATGCTCGCCTAAGACGCTACTCACTGCTTCCTACACAATGCTTCTTACACGGCAAGATCTCTACAAATGACCTGTGATTCCCCATGCCGTGCAACAGCTGACTCAGAGAGGCAGGGAGGTCTGCGGAGTCTGCATCTCTAATAAGCTTTGCGACATGCTACTGCTACAGGTCCCAAAACCACACTCTGAGTAGCAAAGTCCTTGAGCTCTTAAAAATGTGTTTTAGCACATAAATTCATCCCCTGCTTATTAAGTATTAATGATTCTGGTTCTCCCAGACTCCCCTTTGTTCTTTTGTATGATTACAAAGATTTTTTTTAATAATCTCCGGCTACTTTATATTCAAAGTAGTTATTCAAAGCATGTAGTTTCCAATTGCTCCTTAGCTTAAAAATTTGTTCTATGTAGTCCAAAAGAACCTTCTTGAAAATTACTTATATTCTGAGCATTTCTCAAAAGAGAAGGGAAATTATTTATTTGCACTAATTGGTTGAACCTGGCTATAAAAATATTTTTAAGAAATATGTTATGAAAGAGTGACGTGAAGAAAAACACTGTTCTCGCTGTCTGCACCTTGTCTCCTTCAATTTGCAAATGCTCCTTCCTTCAGGAAGTGTCCCTTGATTGCCTGCTTAGGCTGACCTTTAATTCGCCGAGCCTACCATCTTCAGACAGCAGCAGGTAGCTCTTGATTCCACAGACTTGGTGCCAAGCATTGGCTTCTGGCCTCAAGATCTTGCCTACCAAGAGCTGCAGATCCACCAAGACTTGCAGATCCCCAAAAGAAAGAAAAAAATTTCTTCCTTTGTTGACCCAACTCTGAGCCTCTTCAAAAGCATTAAATATCCTCAGCCCATTGCTTCAATTTTACTTGCTGATGTCCATGTGTATCCAAGCACATATTCCCCAACTGCCGGATAGCAACTAGTTTACATCTGTAGTTTAAGTTTCCTCCTCCATTTTGGTAATGGATGAGCCACATCAGAACGACATCCTCAGCTCCTTAGACCCTGCATGCACTGAAACTCCAGCTGAATCCTATTTATTCAAGGAGGACCTGCACTGACTATGAAAGATGATTTACCAAGTTCTTCTGATTAAAAACTGTTACCTGTTTCCAGGGTAACAAAATGCGACAGACCCAACATCATTTCCAGGTGTTGGAAAGCTAGCTTTGAAGGTGTCTTCTGCAATGAGATGACTACAGTGTCAACAGGCAGAGCGGAAAAGAGATGGATTTCTCAGAAGACAGGTTTTGGGAGTTAAGGTATCACACACAAAAGGAAAGGGGAAGCTCGAGGAAAAGGTCAAGGACACATCCTGGGTGCTGTGCTGTGGAGGAAGACGTAGAACACATGTTAATGAAGTGTGGGCTACTACTGCCGTGCTGACTGAAACGAACACATATGGCTAATGGCACATATTCTGAATAATCAACAGAAAAGGAAATGCTATGCTTCTGAGACAACAAAATTGGGGCATGTTATTCCTTCCTGATGCTGCCTGAGGCAGCCACGTTTCATTACAGTTTTGAAGCGTAAGATCTTCACTGTTTTCTCAGTTCCTCTTTACTGATTTCTCTGGCTCCACAGTGGCGCTGTCTCTCTGAATAAATCTTGGCCCGGCTTTATATGCTGTGTTTGTTACAACTTAACAACCTATCTTTAGTCTGTCATTTTTTATTTCTCCCGTCAGTATAAAGAACTATTACTGTGCTGTATTCCTCATAGAAAATGCCAAGAACTCTGAGGCCACAGAATGCGTGCTGTGACACAATGAACTATTGATGTTTAAAATGAAAATAGAATTCAAGTCAGACTTGTGCAGCTGGAAAGAAAAAAAAAAAAAAAGAAGCAAACTTACCTGGGGATTATAAATAAAAATCCAGATATCACCGTGCACACACAATAATAGGCATAGAATTGTGTTTTACGCAGTTTTGATATGTTAACGTGCCTGGCTGGTTCCTTCAAATACCAGTGCAACAATTTAGAAACACTCGGCATCCCTATTCCAGACCACTGCACTTGTGCTCAATAATAGCCACATTCATTGACGTCATTATTGTGCGCCATTCCTTTATCAGCTGCATGGGCTCAAAAGAAGCGAGCCTGTCACCTCAAAGGGCCTAATGTTGTCTACCCAAGAGCTAAACAAGGCAACAAAGTTCATATAGCTTAAATTCACTATCCACTTCATGTATTGGTGACAGCATAATCCTATTCCTCCCATTAGGACAGGATGGTGGTTTCAATCTCCTTTGCTCCTTCTGTACTTCTGCTATCAAACTGCCACCATGAGGAAAGCCTGATGACTGTGTGAGACAAAGTGATGCCTCAGAGACAAAGAAACCCTCTCTACGTATCAAAGAGGACAAGCCATCAGGCAGAAGGCTAATTCTCATTCCAGGGTTCTCAGTCATTAAGAGAAGGAAATAAAAGTGTCTCCTGGAGTGACCAGCTGATGAAGCCAGCTAGTCGCAGCAGTTCTCAAAGACCTTCTTCCCATCTTTGCCTCGCTTACAGAGCAGCTTGGATCCCAGCTATCAGTACCCATGAGGCCCCTGCTGCTTCTTGGAGGAACTCCCAACAGTCCGTCTGGAGACAATGAAGAGTGGGCTCAAACCAGATCATCTTCCAAGTCTGGCCTTAGAAAATGAGCTGGACAAGGACCTGTCCAAAGATACACTAATGGGTAAGATGGATTTTAAACACTGGGAGGATTGGGAAATGTCTATCTCAGGGTATACGTCCACGCTTTCTCCCACCTATAAAATATTCTCTGTAGATTTTTATCTTTGCAGATACAATACATTAATGTTAATAAGTTATTATTATTGCTGTCACACTTACTATTTATTGAGAGACCAATGCAGTCCACATATGTTGGTAAATGTTTAAAATTCATTATCTATTAATTTCCTTAATCAGTTCTTCACATGGTCAAGATTTAAAAGGTCCCTCAAAGACCAAATCCTAGAAATGCGAAGGCCAGCTTTGGAGGAATCTTGAGGGTTCTAACTTCATCAGTGGATTCACCAGTGGATTCAAAAGGGGCTTAGTCAAAGGAAGGATGTGATGGGCATAACCTTTGTGACTGCACCTCATTCCTGACCTTGTATCTTTTATCTTCCTCTCCCTTCTCTACTCCCCCAACTCTTTCTCTCCCTTCTCCACTCTGGACTCTGCTATGAGGTGAACAGTTGTCCCTGGCCACCGCCTTGCAGCATGATAATCACCTCAGCACAGGTACTGAAACCACGGATGTCAAAACTGGCACCTCAGAAACCATTACCCAAAATGTACCTTTCTTCCCTTAACTCATTTTTCTCAAGTATTATGTCACAGTACCAGAAAACTGACTAACACTCTCATTGCATATCCCTTATGCGCCCTGAAGCGAACATTCAAGCCAGACATGATGCCTTTCCCATGGAGAATACACAATACCGACCACAGTTTACCCAAGATTACATAACAAAGAGGAGACAATTTAAAGTCAGTTCACAAGGGGCCAGTGAGATAGCTCAGTGGTCTAAAGCACCTGCTCAGGAAAGCTTAGCCAAGGACACAGGGATCACGGCGGAACCCCTGATGCCATATGCCATGCTAGCCTTGCCCCCAGGGTGGGCTGAGCTGGCCACACAAAGATAAATAAATAAAATCAATTCACCCCAGCTCTAAAACCACACAAACCCTTTCAACTATAGGGACATTCTTTGATTTTGAGGCAATCTGGACTACAAACATCGGAGGGCCAAAGACAAAGCCAGCTCTTAGAATATCTGGTATCTTCGGAGTGGCTGAGGCTGACACACTTGTCAGGGTGTAGGCAGGCGGAATGAGTAAGGCGCTTGCTTGATTTGACTGATTCCTCTTATGTGGCAATTACATTAGGGCATCCTGAGGCGCAGATCTTTAAAAATACTCTAAGTTTCAGATGCTAATTTTAATGTTCTGGTACAGGCCTCTTCATAACTCATCATGAAATATTGAATTGTGTGTGGTCACTGTGGTGCTCTGCACAAGGCAATAAATAGCAGGTGTCAAAATTAAGCAGGAGTGGACAAGCAAACCACTGAAGCACACTACGTACATTAGCATACTTCTTTGGCAAAGTTGGGAAAGATAGATGTAGTCTCATTTTAGTAACAGAGCCCTCGTGCAGGTCCTGGAACAGCAATAATAAACTCACTGTTTCTCGAACAGCACCAATAGCTTGTTTTCTAACTCCTTGGACTCTTAACCTCAGCTTCCGAGAAGCCAGCCTTACAGTGTCATATGGAATAGAAATCTAGTTCAAGGCTCACCTAAAATCCTCCACGCCACACCACCTAATTTCAAAACCTTCCTCTGCAAGGATAGTTCATTCCTAAATTTTTATGTCTCTATTAAATCCCCAAAGCCCCCACCACCACTCAAAAAAAATACATATATATACATATATATATTTCACTTCCCTGGATATTTCTTCTCAATTAACTTAGTGCAATGCTCCATACTGGTATTATGATCACTGGGCTACTTTAATGAGATAGTCACTAAGTGACCAGTAAGTACACAGCTTAGAGAGTCAGAAGAACCAACCTGTCATTGCAGGTAGGGAAACCAATTGCTCCTTTCAGTTCCATAGGCTACAAGGTTCTCAAAAGCATTGTCCTTGTCTAGAAATGCCTGTGTATCCATCAAAGATGAGAAGAAATAAAGACAGTGGAAATTCACCAGTACCGACTCTGTGTTGGGCATTGTGTTCACATACTTTACCTATTTAAAAAAAAAAAATGGCAGTGACCTAAAGGAAGTGCACTGTTGGGCCAAATAGCTCAGTGGATTAATGTACCTGCTTAGGCAGATGCAGGGTCTGGAGCTTCAATCCCCAGGCCTGCCCTGTTGGCCTCTCCCAGGGGCACACTGACATGGCAATTGAGACTGGGCATGGTGGTACACACCTTTGGGAGGCTGTACACAGGAGGACCATTAGGAGTCTGATCTACATAGTGAGGCCATGTAGACCTTGTAGACCTTGTACTAAACACATAAAAAAAGAAGTGCATTGTTATAATTTGCATCTACATGTCCACCTAAAGTCTCATGTGATCATGGACAGGAACTTTGGAAGGTGACTGGATTATAGGGGCATTAGAGTTGACCTTCTGTTATAATGTGGGGCCTGAGCCTCAAAAAGAGGTCCCTGAAAGTGTGAGATAAAGGAATACATTTCCCTTCTCTGTTCCTCCCTTCCTCTCTCTGCGATTTTTATCTGCTCTGCTTATATTCCCACACCACTCCCTTCTGCCATGCCATGCTATCTTGCAGGCAGATGATGACAGACATAAATTTTACACACTCTAAGCAAACAAACCATTCCTCTTTTAAATTACAGGTGTTGGTATTTTGCCTCAGGAAGGTGACTAAGACAGATTTTGCTACCAGAAGTGGGGTCATTACTGTGATGCTACCTCACCATGTGGTTGAGAAGCTTTTAGAACTGGCTCACAGGAGGAAATTGGAAAGGTTCAGACGTGTCAGCTGGAGAAACAGCCTTTGAATGCTATAAGCTGAGCTTAATGCAAGACTCATCAGAGCTCAGAAAAGCAGAATGTGAGTGCTTTTTATAGTCACTCACATAGTACATAGTGAAGATAAGACTGACCTTCTGTCTCCACAATGAATATTTTACCAGTGGAATAATCTGGCCCTGAAAATGCCTACAATATAAATCATCTCAAGAATGACATAAAACTTTTCCCAAACAAAATCATGAAATGAAAATCATCTTTTATAAATCCATAACAAATGCATGCCCACAACAGTCTGTACAGATGGAAAGGCATATTTAAATAACATCAGGTCAACCACAGTTACTATTTACTATGTGCATGACTCTGCAAAAATCCTTTACATTCTGCTTTTCTGAGCTCTGAAAAGTCTTGTTAAATAAAATCAGATCAAATAATTTCCCAAAAAGTTGATTTTACTGGACTTAAAATGCGTATTATACTCCTCATGTTTTCTCTCCTCTGGTCTTTCCCACAAAGCAGCACATTAAGATAAATGCCAGTCAGTAATAATACCCCAAAGGCTCCAGCTGAGATATTTAATGTTCTTCTTTGAGGATTCTATTTCTACTAGCTTTTTAAATATATATTTAATACAGGATTACAGGGTCTCACTACATAGATCAGACCTCTAGTGACTCTCCTGTTTCCAGCCCCTCAAGTTCTAGGATTACAGGCACATGTTGCCACACCCAGTCTCAATCTCCTTCTCAGCATGCCCCAGGGGCAGAGCCTGCATGGCACACCAGCGATAGAACCCTGGTACCTCTGTGTTTGCCTAAGCAGGCATTTGAATCTGCTGAGCTATCTGGCCAGTCCTGAGATGTTCAAATAGTATGAAAAGTTTCTAGAAGCCTTCACTGAAATCAAAGATACAGTGTGTAACAATTTTTAATGCAATGAAACATTTAAAAACACTGGAAGTTTACACATATCTTTTCCCAATTCTAAGCATTCTGTTATTGACAAGCAGAAATACTTACTGTTTTCAACTCATTTCCTTAGAACCAAATATAGTGTTTCCACCCCCAAAGGATCTGAATTACAGCAATGTCTTGCTGTAGGATTACAGTGCATTAGACTTTGAAAGGCATGTGTGTGTGTGTGTGTGTGTGTGTGTGTGTGTGTGTATTCACAAACACAGATTTAGAGGTCATGCACTCTCCCTATAATTGCCTTAGTTCAGGGAGTCACTGGCCTTGAAGTCGCATTAGCACTTTAGGAGGCCTGGGACATTTTCCTGGAAGCAAACTTAAGCCTGGTTCAATCAGTGGAGCTCCAAGTACTCACTTGATTCACTTCTAGCCACAGTGCTCAGCTAGGAGTACACAGACTGAGTTTTAAATCTCCTGATCAACAGCATACAAGGTATGACTTAAAAACATATCCAACACACAAAGTTTTAAGTTATTACTGTAAAATAATGCATTGCCCTTGACCTTCCTCAGAACACACCGTGTCACTTTGAACACACCCATTCTGTCCTTCTTGACATCCACAGGAGCAGTTCTGCTGCTCTCTTGTTGTTTGTGCCTTTAGTTGCACCACTGTGGCTGACTTGACTTTTTGAATTGATTCAAAACATTTACCTTTCATGGTCAATTTGACTTTGGGAAGAGCCAGATGCCTTCTGGTGCCAGATAGGATGAACAAGGTTAGCATGGACAAATGGTGATGTTCTAATGGAGCAGTCTCTGTGCTGCGACACCACCTGGCAGAGACGCTCCTTGTATGTTTAGCACATTTTGTAAAGACACTCATGAAAGATTTCCAGAACTCCTTCAGAAAATCACAACAATGACAGATTAAATGCATTTAAATGAAAAAGGGTATCTTAGGGCCACCAAATAGCTCAGCGGAATAAAGCTCCTACAAGCAGGTGCAGGGACCAGGGTTCGGTCCCTGGGTCTGCTGTGCCAGCCTCGCCCCAAGGGCATGCTGAGACAGCAACTGAGATTGGGCATGGTAGCTCAGGCCTGTAATCCCAGCTCTTGAGAGGCTGTAAACAGTCGGATCATATAAGACCAATCTAGTAATGAGACCCTGAACACCCTGCAGACCCTTCCCTAAAATCCAAATAATAATAATAATAATAATAATAATTAATAAAATCAAAGAGGTTATCTTTAAGGGAATGAATGATGAAGTGTATTTTACTGAAATATAATCTTAATTTAAATATCCACTCAATACTTCAATCATCTATGGTATTTATTTGCATTCCAGTGTGTATAGATGCATTTTAAAGGGTAAAGAGATGTAAGAAAAGATTCTTGCAATCCCACAAAGAGAGTCACTATTTAATTTCTATATTCTATTAGAATCAATAGATTCTAATCCTAATAGAACCATTATTCATTACTTACCTAATGAAATGGAAAAGAATTGACTGCACTCAAATGGTTCTCTACAAATCTGACACAAGTACTTGTTCATTTGATAACATCTGGCAAATTAGTTAAGCTCTTTGTGTGTATGTGCACAATAGGGACAATATCTGTGGTGAGGATTAAATGAAATAACATTTGTAACAGGCATAAGAAAGAACACACCACATGCTAAGTACGGTAGCGTTGAGAGCCAATGCTTGCATCATTCCTCTGTGCTATAAGCAAGTATCTCCTATACAGAGATGTGAATGCATCCCTGTAAGAGGTGTAGGATACATCCAGAAGCCACTTGACACAAGAATGAACACACTTCCCTCTAAGAGAAGGACTTCTTTTGCTACTAGAAATTGAATTCTTGACCTCACCCTTGCTAGGTTGGAGCTGTGCCACTGACCTATCTCCCCAGCCCAAAGGAAGGACTTATTGAAACAAGAAAACTAACAAATCTGCTAGAGAAAATATGCATAGCACGTAAGTTTAGATAAATCAAGAAATCTGATACATAATACAACCTATAGAATTGTAGAAATGGTCCTTTTCACGGTACACAAAACTAGTATTCCCACAAACATTTTGCATTTGCCTACAGATTGCTTCAGACTCCTTTGTTACCACATTTTTCCTGAGAGGACAAGAGAACACCTTCTCTGAAAAATCCCCGCACTTTACTCTTTGTCAACTGCTCCACAAGAAGTCCTCTGGGCATTGTGACCTGTCTTCATCCCAATATATGAAAAGGTCTCAGTAAAGCAAACCTGACTCACTTCAAGACAATGTCTTGACCCACACTGGACTAAGGGGCTGAAGCACTACTTTAAAATTCAAGACTTTGAGAAAATATCATACTGGAAAAACATGACAGTTTTCTCCTCACCCATGCAATCAGAATCCAGGAGACCAACTTAATATGCTCTCCAGAAATTTCCCTTCATCATTTGCTTCCCTAGTAGTTGTTAAGACCCTCATATTTGAAAACTACAACCCCGCTACAAATGCCCCTTTCAAATATGAAAAAGTAACAGAGATAAAATAAGCAAATTAATCTTAATAAAATAGTCTTACTGAACAGCAAGAGAAGGGTGGGAACAGCATTATATTCAGGATCTGTTGGGTGTTGGACCACCTTATGCTCCAGGTCACGTAGACCTTAAGGAAGGGCAAACTCCAAGAAGTCAGGAAACATTCTGGCATTATGTATGTGTCCAACACCTAGAACACTACTGGCACATAAGAATTCTCAATAGATGTATACTGAAGGAATAACAACTTTGTTTTACGGATCAGTAAGCTCATGTCTTAGTCACCTTCCTCACTGTTTAGCTACAATGCCTGAGACTCATCAGTTGGAGGATGAACCTTTATTTTGGTTCAAAGCTATGGTCTGCAGTCATCTGGCTCCAAGCAGATGACTACCCATGTCCACCTAGCAGAGGGGCATGTCCAGAGGATGAGCTGCTTGTGACTGCTCAGAGCCCTCGGGGCCGTTAACAAGGAAAGGGAAGCAGAGAACTCAAGGAAGGTGGCAGGATGGCAGATCCACTGTCTGAGGCTACCTCCACAGTGACCACCTCTTCTGACCAGATGCCACCTCCTCACTGCAGGTCACCTACAATTCCCCATAACCTGTTTACCTTCCCAGAGCCCACCTGTGATTGTATGAGGCTTGAGAACATCTAGATGTAACCTGCAACAGCTGACAAACACAGAGACATTAACTTGGCCCAACTCACCAGATGACAGAAAAGCCAGACTGAAGAGTCTAAACCAACAGTTCCCATTTTTCTACTATTGCATCTTGGGGTTTTTTTGTGCTATGTTAAAAACAAAGCAAGGGGCCCGGTGGGATGGCTCAGTGGTCTAAAGCGCCTGCTTGGGAAAGCTTGGGAGGCGTCAGGGACCTTGGTTCGATCCCTGGCACCACATGCTGCGCCAGCCCTGCCCTCAGGGCAGGCTGAGCTGGTCATAAAAATAAACAAACAAACAAAAGTTCTGAAACAAGAAAAATAAATAAATAAACAAAATTTAAAAATTCTTTTAAAAAAATAAAATAAAATTACAAGTGACTTAAGGACACATGGGACAGGCACGGGCGACTTCTCCTACCAAGGGACAAGTGTTTGTAAATGGCTGCCACAGAACATTTACAGGAATTAGGGAAAAATACCAGGTCTTTAAAAGTTACTGGTTCGATTTTTTTCCACAGGTATTTGCTCTTTTTCTGAAATGCATAGAATATCAAAACTAATCACAAAAGCACTTATTCAGTTGAGTGGGGAACAGTCATTTCTTCCCAGTTTCATTGCAAAACCGTTTGCCATTTTATAACTGAAAGTGAACTCTGAGTTAAAACGAACAGTGTCCCCTTAGAATTATTTATCTCACAGTTAACATCTATATAACATGACTCTTTGTATTCAATATATGCAATGCAATGCCAAGTCGCCAGAAAGATAAAAATGGAATCCAGTATCAAGAGTGGCAAAAACAAAATCAATAGTTTGTAGCTGTTTTTTAAACCTCTTAATAATTCTCTAAACATCCTCACTGAATCAACGTGGTAAATAACTCTCACAGTGACATGAACAGACCAAGCATAGTGTAGCACGGCGCGTGAGGAGCGAAATCCTCAATTCGTCTTAGCAAAGCCAAGATCAGTATGACCAAGACTCACAAGATAACTTCAGAAAAATATATGCAGAAATTACATAACAAAAGGCAGGACACTCACGTACTTGGCTGTCCCTCAAATCTCGCCTTTACAAAGCCAGTGGGAACCAAATGTTCTCAAGGGTCTTTCTCACATAGTAAATTTCCTAACGATTCCTCTGCTATCCAGAGCTGGTTAATCCATTAGGCTTATGAGCCTATAACCTCTTTAGAAGCCTATAAAAACCTTGGAGACCTGTAAAAAAATATGTAGTCAAAATAACAAAACAGTTAACTATCTAATAAATATTAATGTATGTTCATTTTCCTACAAAATATTCCACAGTACACATTTTACAAATTGTTAACTTCACGATAACAATTTTACATCAAAAACACAGAAAGGAAACCAAAAACGAGCAGTCTTAATATGTGCTGATTTGTCTACATAACGTATGATTATATCATTAAAGTCTGCGCTATTAAATTCACAAGTTGTCAAAAGAATCTTTACATCAGAAAACAATTTGTAGGTTAGAATTTGCGCATTTACCTTGAGAATATGTGATTTCTAAGAAATGAAGGTCGTGTGAATTAAATGGATAACACAGGCCAAATACTTTCAAAAGCAAAATTATTAAAGGCCTTTAAATTTTGACAGTAATAAATGGTGTTTACAAAGGATCTGTGTGCAGTGTAATACGGTGAAGATGCTTAAGACAGCAGGGATTAGGTCCTGCAACATGAGACTTAATGCCCACAAGGAGTTCCAACCTCCATGCACCCAGCATCCTGGCTTTTCTCCCTTTCTAGGCTTCTTCCAGGGCTCTGCCGGTGACTTCTGTGACATTCTGGTGTCATCAGGTAACTCCACTGCTGTGCTCCTGAGCAGCCCCAGGTAGGAGAAAGCCAGTACTCCCTGGAGCATGCCTGTTTTCAGGCTTACCTTGAACACACTCGATCCCTCATGGGAATATCTGAGCATATTCAATTGGCCCCATCTTCAAAACACATCCAGAGTGTCACTACATCCCGCCAGCTCCTTTCCCATGCTGCTGTCATCTTGTGCCTGGATGGGTCCTCCTGACTAGAGCAAGCCTCCATTCATCGCTTCTTTCTCCAATCAGCTCACAACAGACTAAATGGCTCTCCCCAAAAATGAAGCAGTGCCTCTGCTCGACAGTCTTCAAATGGAAAAATTCATCCAGAATGAAATCCACAGGTCACTCAATGGCCTGCAGTGCTGCAGGACATGGCCACTAGTGACACCTCTGCATCTCTGCTTGCATCTTCTCTTCTCTCTGGTCACATGTACCCATCATTTCCTGAGTGCACGAGGAACATATCTGCTTTTAGGCCTTTACACTGGCTATTCTATTAGCCTGGAACACTGTTTCCCCAAATTCTGACAGGACTATTGCCTTCTTTAAGCCTTTGCTTTAATGTCACTGTTCAGGTAAGTTCCGCCTGACCCATGTAAGCTAAATTGTAATCCATCATCTTAACTCTGCGCATCAGTTTTGGAAATCCAGGTTCTGCTTTTGCTTTCAACTCTGGCACCACTTTCTCATATTCTCTATGATTGATTGAGTGATTATGCTTTGTTTATTATCTCTTTGACTTGCTAGAAACTAATCCAAGAGGATGGGTGTGTTTGCTGTTCATTTATTTTATGTGTCAAGAGAATAAGATGGGACAACCTAGTAAATGTTAGAAAAGCAGGGGCATCAGTCTTTTCATTCTTCACACCTTGGCCTTCTCAGTCTGTGGTCTAAAGAAGGCCATGTCTGGTATTTGCCTTGGATTCCTGCACAGAACTTCTATGTCCTGGGAATTTCTCCAAGTAAGACATGTGTCTCTGCTCAGGATGAGGACCAATAACCAGAAAGACCCACATTTCATGAGAAGATGGGGATTTCAAAACGGTGTGACCTCCAGAGACTGACTTTCATCCAACAGGCAATGTGTCAATGACTTATAGCTTGTAAACCCAACACAGACTCTGGACAACAAAGCCCAGGAGAACTTCCTGGGTGGTGACCATCTCAAGGTCCCAGGAAGCAGATTCTAGGAGCTCAGGAATCACTCAGAATTCACCTACTAGTCTCTTGGTTTAATCCTTCTTGCTTTTGCTTTGTCCCTTTTTTTTTTTTTTTTTTTTTTGGAACCTAGGATCAAACTCAGGACCTTGTACTTGCCAGGCAGGGACTTGTGCCCCTGAGCTATCTCCCCAAGCCCCTTTTTGTTTACTTGTTTTTTTTAATCCCCTTTCTAATAAAATTACCATTATAATTCATTATAATTTTAGAACCTTTCTGAGTTCTGTACAGTGCAGCCTCAAACGTGAGAAATTTTAGGACTTCAAAATTGGTAGCCAGCGGATCTAGAGCTAAGTTCACCTGTGCTAGACACTGCCCTTCACCTGTAAGGTCAGTGACTATCATAAGCGGGCAGTGTGAGAGCTCAATTCCAGCACATCAGCGGATAGGGGACGTGGGAGTGTGAGCAAAGAGCTGTGATGGATGCTCAACTTGTTATAAATTTATCACAGTGAAAGACACACTGCCATTAGTACCCCTTAGGATATTCTCTTTTCCACTTGGAACACATGTATCCCATTATCCTTGACCCCTTCTGAAGCAGTTTTCGTTATCTTTCTTTGAAAGCATCTTTACTTGTCCTGTTGCAGGGGATTCAATGTCTTGAATCACATTAAAGCATTTACCGTTCGGAGTTGCTCTGACTTGGAGGAGGAGCCACTGAGGACAGTGGATGAAGACACACCATCGGCAACATCCTTAACATTTTTTGGTCACACCTCTTAAAAAGACTCATAATAAACGACTTTTAGGACTGCAGCAAAAACGTGACCAAGCCAGGAAACAGAGGTGTCTTGCCCAAGTTCAGGTTGTGAAGTGTTACCCTATATTTTTTCACAAGAACAAATCTTTCATCCTTCTTCTTTACAATTGGTTCTTGTCCAAGGATGTTGAGGCGGACACTGCTCCTTATGAAACGCAGACGTCTGTTTAGAAGAAAAAGCAGGAGAATTCCTGCCTAATTTCTGTTCAGAGAATGGACATATCCTAAAACTACTGTGGGCTTTTATCTAATGAACATTATAAATTGGATAACTGGGTCTATTTTTGTGATCGTGACATTGATTTCCATTTTTGTACTGACTTCCTGTGGTTTCCCACAAGTGCACAGCTTCGTTCCTGATTATATATTAAATTCCTCCAGCAAAAAATGTGGCAAATATCTCTGGCAAGAGAGCTCAGCAGTCTACGAACCTGCTTAGGCAAGTGCAGAGACCACGGTTCAATCCCCAGCACCAGATGCCATGCCAACCCGATCCCAGGTGTCCAGAGTTGGTGGCACACGCCTGTAATCCCAGCACTGTGGAGTCTGAGACAGCAGGATCAATACAAGTCTGAGCTGCGTAGTGAGACACTACCAAATAGATTAAAAAATGTAAAAAGTAGCAAAACTGATGGTATACGTGTGTCCAAAAAAATAAGAGGTGTATTTAAGCAGCATTAATGGCAATGTATCTTTTACTATAATGAACAATTTTAATTTACTGATTTACTGTGTTTTGATCATACTTTATAGTTCCTCAAAGAATAAAAACAAATGATCTAAAGTTTATTTTCTCTAGCCACTGGCTTTTTTCTTCAATTTTTTTTTTTTTTTTTTTTTTTTTTTTTTTTTTTTTTTTTTTTTTTTTTTTTTTTTTTTTTTTTTTTTTTTTTTTTTTTTATGTTTGTAGGATATCTATCACTTGTGGGCAGGTGGTACTGACACACAACACACTGGAGCCCTTCCTGTACCGTTTCCCCCTCTGCCCCTCTCCCCACCCTCCATCTCTTAGTGGTTTTTCTGCTTGCAGGAGAACCACCTCCCTGATTTTTATTAACCGCCTTTTACTTTCTGCTTCATTTATACTTTAGGTTTCTCGTGTTAGAGAGATCATGTTATACTCAAGCTTTCATTTCTGATGTATTGTATTTCACATTATGTGCTCAAGGTATGCACATTTTCCTACAAAGGACTCAAATTCATCCTTCTTTGTAACACAGGAATGAGGCATTGCACACAAACATCCCATTTTCTTTATCTGCCATGCTTTGGCCTTAACTAATTCATGACACAGAAAAGAAGCACTAGCCAAAATATAATTAATAATAGATTTATTAATAACTAGGTCGAGGACCATAACTTAGATCTAAGGTATGCTTATACTCATATATCACCACTATCCAAAGAAACATCCTGTAAGCTCCTAATCTCAGCCTTCTTGTAATTAGAGTTTTTGATTAAAGTTAACTGTCTGCAGAGAAATAAATGGGTATTCTCTTTAACACTCTATGTCCAAAATGTCCTCTCAAATTGTAACCATCACAAAGTAATATTAATATTTTATTTTTATGCTACTTTGAAAAGTCCTGGGTGTATTTTTAACTCATCTCGAGTTGGACCAATTGCATTTCAAATGCTAGCAATAGCGACAAGGAGCTAGTGGCTGCCACACAGCAGACAGCATATTACTAGATGGGAGTAATTTCTCTGGAGAAAAATAGAACAACTAGTCTCAAACTGGAAATCTGGAGAGTGGATGGTCAGAGGCAAGCCCTGCCTAACTGGCTTCCTGCAGGAGAAAAAGTATAAATCCTAAGCCTGAGGACTGGAGGGGTGTGGAGGGGTCAGGACACAGACAGAGCACAGCTGTCCAGTACAGAATCACCTCTGCTAGAGAAATGTGACCCAGAGAATTTCTCCAAGTGCAAGGAGTCCGACTGAACTTGCGAGTGCACAGGGCAGAAATCCCCCGCTCTCCAGGCCTCCAGAGTGAAGCCTAAGAGAAACCTGACTTGTCTTCCATCAGAGGAAAATGAGCAGCATCAGAGAGGACCATGTCTCTTTCCATCACAGAGAGGACTTCTTACCAGTGCTAAGGACAACAAATACTGCTTCATCGAGGAACCACATGAGAGCTGAGACCTCATCTGTCTTTTCTGCTGTGTGTCCAGGGTTTAAATCACTAGTTTGTGCACACAATAGAAAGAATTCCCAAACCTACTATTACCTTCAGGCTGACTTTTAGTTCTTGTGATTAAAATCCATTTTGGCAACCAAAAGAGAGGGTCAGGGGGAGCTTCACCAACACAACCACTTTCAGTAGAAATAACGGAGCTAATCCTAAACAATTCATCCACTTTATTCTTTTGTAATTTACTCTTCCCAACACACTGGTTCTTTATTTGGTACATAATAAGATGCTGAAACCAATAACATAAAATTTTACCAGCTGTCAGCAAGTATAATGAGAACTAGGTTGCTATGTTATACAGAAGGAGAGAGCATTCGCCATCATAATGATGCTGTAGCTAAAACAAATACTCATAGGAAACCAAATGACGTGATTTATTAGTTACTAATCGCTAAAATTTTAGGTATTTATGAATCTGAAGCTTTTCACATAGAGTGTACATCTTCTTTTGCTCCATGCCTTAGTTACTTTTCTTTTGTTGCTGAGACAACATACCTGACATCTAAAGTTAAAGAAGGAATGATTTACTTGGCTCACAGTTTGTAGAGGTTTCAGTCCATAATCAGTCGCCTACCAGGCAGGTTGGCACAGCAGAGAGGCATCGCGGAGGAGAAACGGTTTATGGCAGGCAGAAGGTAGAAAAACAGTGAAAAGATGGCCTGAGCTCCTTCTGCCTCTTCTATTGCATCCAGGCTATGTAGGGCAGGTCGCAGGCAGCACTTGCACCCTTAATCCTAAAACCCTTGGACCTCATATTGCACCAGGATTCAGTTCAGTGCCACACACTCTAGATTCGGTCACATCTGAGAAAGCCCTGCCTGTGACCACATGAGCCTTGGCGAGCACACCTAGCTCTATACGCCATGCAATCCTGACAGTGATCCTATGAGTACTGTCACTCCCATTACACAAAAACGGAAACTGAGGCTAAAAGAGTTAAGCAATTTGCACCCAAAGTCGCCCAACGCTGATACGCAGCAGCATCAAGATTCAACCCAGGAGCACGGAGCTGCAGCTGCGCCAAATGAGCCCAGCGCTTGGGAAGGATCAAATGAATGGCAGCGACTTGGCCTTCCAGGCAGAAGCAGGTGCACAGTGCCATCGGGTCGGGTTTCCCTAATGAATCTGCCTAAGCCCTTGTGGTTCATTAGCATGAAGCATTCCTAATCAGAGTTGGTGTGTTGGGCCTGAGTAAATGGGTTCCTAAAGGTGTCAAAAGATGAAACTTTTCCTCTTTTAATTTAAGGGCACAGCATCTACCAGTGACACCCTGCCTCACTTAGTTCCAATGGAGATAATGACAGAAGCACTAGAAAACCCACTAGGTGGCACTCCCAGAGGACAGAGGACAGATGGCAGCTGTTCTATAGTGTGGTAACCCAGCCACCATACATTACTCACTTTGAAATTGTGAGGTGCATCAGACAGAAGGAGGCTCTTAATATCTCTGAATGAATAAAGTATGCATCTTTCTCTGGTTTGGAGAAATAAGGTATTACCTCAGAATAGCTAAGAATTTCTTACTGGGATGCTTTTAGCTTTAATCAGGATAAAAACCAGAAGAACAGATGAGACACTTCTTGAAGAGTGAAAGTAAAGGAAGCATTTGATAAAGACTCTGCTGTATTAAAAACCGATGGGGACTAACAGACTGCCATCCTACCCTGAAAACACCCTTTCTCTCAACCCATTCTGAAAAGCTAAACAGCTCAGGCCTGGCTAGATACAACTTGGACTGGATAATAAGGTGCAAAAAGTGCCCAGGAAATTCTAAAGGTTCCTTGGAGCAAGTGCAGAGCTATTAACTATGGATTTGGTGCTTAAAATCAGATGTAGAATACATGGGCCCTATGCCCTCAGAAAGACTAGAACCTCAGCATATGTGTGGATGAGAGGAACCAAGAAAAAAGCCACTTCCATGCAAGGTAGAACTTGTGTAAGCAGAGAGGCAGTGTGAGTGTCAGCAGAGCATAGGTAAGAAAACCTTTTCCTATAGGGGAAAAGGTGCCAAGGTACAAAGCCATGATGCATATGCGGGATTTTGCAGTGGATCGTGTATGCCACGTAGCATTAAACACCCAGATACAAAGGCCAGCAGTGCTGAACCAAAGGACAGCAGGTAAAATGACTCCTAACCAACAGCAGGGCCTCTGGGCTCACGCTCAGAATTTAAATTTCTCCTTCCAGAGAAATCACAAGTTCATTCTGGAACTTGACACAAAAACCAGAGAGAAGACCTAGTAATGAACAGGTAGGAGGAAGAAATTAAGTCACGTGAGCCCACTGGAAGACCACAGATGGTCACCCCGAGGCTCCGGGTAGGGACAAATACCTTCCTTGAAGGCAGATGTTCCATTTCCGTAAGACGCTCTAGAGCTGTACAGCCCTGCTCACACAAACAATCCACGGCTACGTCTCAGTTAATCACATCCGCCCAACAGCCCAAAAGAAAATGCATTTGGCAATGTACAGGGGGAAAATGAGATCAGCATGAGGTCCAGGAGATCACTTTGCTTTGCTTGTACCTGAGAAACACAAATGTCATCACCAATACTGCTCTGACATTCAGAAGTATCAGGGTCATCAATAAGCAAGGTGAAATGCTAGTAAGGCTCCTACTCTGTTCTGCAAAAAAACTACAACAGGGGTGCAGTAAAACCAATACAGAGTATTCTTACTAACAAAAGCCGAAAAGAATAATTCAGTTCAAACAAGCTAATCCAGAGAGCTGCTCCATTTAAAGCTCTGAATATGTTCTTTCATTAAATCTTGTCTTTATTTCTGAAGATGACCATCATACTCAAACTGCTTTTTATTATAACAGAGGAAGTAGTTTAAATAAATCTAGGTTCTTTTTGAAAAAAATCATGAACTTAATAATATACCTTCACTGGAAATTTTCTACAGTTGCTTGACATGACATGTAAATCAGATGCTGCATACTCATACACATACCCTATACCCACTATCCCCTCAGTAGCATACACATAAAAGCTACAATCACAGGGAGTTGTACAGTCTCCTTAGAAAGAGGACTAGTGATTGTACACAAAGACTCATCTGCCTACAGAGTTGAAAACAACTGATATCCCAAATTTTATTTAGCAAGCTCTCTGCATATTAGAGAATCTATCACAGAAACTACTAAGTGTCACTGAAGGTAATTCCAGAACTTATTGATTTATGGCCATTAGAGGAAAACAAGCAAACAAAAGAAAGACTATGGGTAAATAAAAGTTTTAAAATTGTGACTATTTTTTATTAACCTATTAGCAACAAAATTTTTCACTGCAGTGGTATCTCAATTCATGGCTTTTATTTGTGGTATGGCTTGGAAAAGATGGCCACATTTGTGCTTGTGTGAAAGAGACAGCTGTGGTGTGCTTGTCGCCTTGTGCAGAGTTTATGAACAGAAGCAAAGTTTTTCCAGATGCTTCTTCTTGCAAACCAACTTGTCGACAAACAAAAATACTTGTGAACCCAGGTACCATGGTATTTCTATGATGTTTCTAAAAAGGAATCACACTAAATGTCTACATACATCCTTATATTTAACAAAGTTATATATTCAGTTGTCATTTCTCTTTTGCAGAATATTTTCTAAAATATCTCAAAAACTACTTTTTTATTATGCAGCTATGTTAGTAAATTAGATGATTTTTTTTCTTATGAGAATTGTATAAATTTTTTTCTATTTCAAGAGACTTCTGGGAAGGTGGCAGAGTGAAGAACTGTACAGAAAGAGCCTCTCTCTCTCAGATTTGGTTCCAGACCCTGGAAAATAGCAACGTGGGGAACCGCAGGAGCAATGTGGGTCGAAGGGTCACAGGAAAGGTCTGAAGTGAGGACTGAAGTCCCCAGGGAGACTGAGGAGTGAAGCTTCAATGCAGAAGGAAGTGGCTGACAGAACCTTCTCTCTGAGCCAGGACTCACTGCATGGAACAAACCTTCCAAACCTTTGGACCCAGGGCTGGGGAGACAGCTCAGGAGCTTAGGCACCTACCAGGCAAGTACAAGGACCTGGGTTTGAACCATGCTGGCCCTGTGCCAAGCCGGCCTCCAAAACCAAAACCAGGCATGGTGGCACATGCCAGCTGAAATGGGAGGATCACTACAAGTCCAAGCTGCAGAGCAAGACCCTGTACCAAATAAATATGTAAATAAATAAATGACTTAAAATATATACATATTCAAAAGAACCTTTGGACCCAGTCCACTGTTGGAATGGCTGGCAGCTCAGGTGGCCCGCACAAAGACACGCATGGGTGGGCTGGAAGAGCGGACACTGCAGGCTGCAGCAGCTGGTGAGTGGTGCAGGTCCAGACATGCTGTGCAGGAAAGCAAAGCACAGGCCATCCATCCTGTAGAGTGGCCAGCCAAGCTCAGAACTCAGAACGACTGCTGGGTCCATCCAGTGGCCCGTGCCAAGGTGACACCCACAGAAGATCACTGCCGCCAGCAGAACAGGTCTGGATCCGGCCTCATGGCCAGAAATCAGCCTCTCTGCAGGAGAAACAAAAGCCCCAGATCACTGGGATTGTCTTCTACCATGATGCAGAGCTGCTGCTAGCTCGCTGGGATTAATCCACACAGATCTAGACTCTGCCCTTCTCCAGCAGTGAACACATCTTGAATTAGAACATTTTTCTTCTTTTCTATTGCCTCTCTCCTTTTTTTTTGTTTTGTTGTTCACTGTTTGTTGTTGTTTTTATATGAGTGTGAACATGACTTTCAGATTTTTGTGTTTACTGTTCTGTGCTGTTCTTAGTTCTTCCTTCTTTTTTCCTTCCTAACTTTGCACCACTTTCCAAAAAATTTGTGCAATCTTAAAAATGAGTGAATAAACAAACGTTCTGAAACAAGAAATAAATAAATAAAATAAAAAATTCTAAAAATAAAATAAAAAAATAAAAATGTTTAAAATATATGTTTAAAATATAAAACATAAAATATAAAATATAAAATATAAAACATAAAATATATGTTTAAAATATATGTTTTAGCTAACAGGGTTAATGGTCTCAATCCATCAATTAGAAGAAAATGCTAGAACGGATCAAGAAGTAAGATCCACCAATATTCTGCATACAAGAAGCACATTTAATAGAAAAACAATATTCTACATGACAGGAACCCTCCACCCAAAAAAGGAGTATCTAACTATTTGCAGGGCAAGTAGATTTCAAGACAAGAGACAGATTAAGAGAGACAAAAAAAAAAAGTCCTTACATCCTTGCAAGGTGATCGGTACAAGAGGAGGAGATAGCAATCATAAATATATATGCAACAAACCCCAGTGCATCCAGCTATATTAAACAAACATTAACTGGCATGGAAAACAATGAGCACTAATACAATCGCTACAGGAGATTTCAATAACCCACTGTCAAAAAAAGACATCAACTAGAGAAAAAAAACTTAGCAATAAAATATTAGAACTGAACCAAGACATTGAACAAATGGGCTTAGCAGATTTTTGGAGTGTTCTACTCCGCAATATGAAAACACATTCTTCTGAGCTACACGTGGACCATTCTCCAAAATACACCACATACTAGCTCATTTAATATGCATAGGTAAATGTAAAGGAATCTAAAATATACCATGAATATCCTAACAACATAGTACAATGCAATTGGAAAACCAGGGCAAAACAAAACACAAGAACTACATAAATAGATAAAAATTATATAACGCCCTCCTGAACAACAAATGTGCCACACATGAAATTAAAGAAGAAATTACATAGTTTCTTCAATTAAATAATAATGCCAGGACAGCATACCAGAACCTGTGGGACATAATGAAAGCAGTACTCTTAGAGAAATAAATAACTATGACTACCCATAGCAGAAGACAAAACAACTTAAAATAAACTACTTAACTTCAAGCTTCTAGAAAAAAAAAAAAAGCAAGTGAAGCCCAAAATTCATACAAGGAAGGAAATTATAAAAGAATAGAGCAGAAATTCATGTAATGTAGACTATGAAAACAATACAAAGAAGCAATGAATTAAGCAAGTAATTATTTAATGATTAAAGTCAATAAGCTCTTAGCCAAGTTTATCAAAAGAGAATAATCAAGCATGTAAAGGATGAAATCAAAACAGATCGAGAAGAAATTCAAAAGTATTTCTAGATTTACTTCATGAACTTTTATACTAATAAGATGAAATATGAAGACCACGTGTACAGATTCCTAAATACATGTAAACTACCAAAGTAAAATTACAAAGATATAAAACATTTAAATAAATCAATATCAATCAGTGAAACTGAAGATGTAATTAAAAACTTACCAACAAAAAATACGCCAGGGCTTGATTGATGATTCACTGCTGAATTCTACAAGAAGTCTGGAGAAGTTCTAGTACTGCTACATTTCAAACTCTTTAATAAAATTGAAAGGGAAGCAATACTTCGAAATTCATTCCTATAAACAAGCATTATCCTGATATTAAAGCCAGAGAAATTTCCAATTAAAAAAGAGAACTACAGGACAGTCTCTCTAGTTACCATACATGAAAGAACCCTCAATAAGATACTGGTAAAGAGAATGCAGCAAATTGTCAAAAGAATTATACACGGTGAGCAAGAAGGATTCATCCCAGGGATGCAGAGATGGTTCAATATACAAACATCAATAAACATAATACATATATTAACAGACCAAATGGCAACATCCATATGATATGTTCAATAGGTCCAGGAAAGACATTTCACTAAGTCCAGCAGCAATTTGTGATTAAGCAAGCCTTATAAAAAATTGAAATACATGGTTTTTATCTCAATTTAATAAAATTCATCTATGACAAACCAAAAAACATCATACTAAATGTACAAAAACTGCAAGCTTTCACTCTAAAATCAGAAACAAGACAAAGGTGTCCACCATCACCACTCTTACTAAGCATAGTACTGGAAACAAAGTAATTTGACAAGAGAAAGAAAAGCAGTAAGCATAGGAAAGGAAAAAGTTAAATTACTATTATTCATAAATAACATGATACTCTGCACAGAAGACTCCAACACTGAAAAATTTCTAGGTTTAATAACCAAATATAGTAGTGTAGTTGGACACAAAGTTGACACACAAAAATCAGTAGTTTTCCTGTACACAAATAACAAACACACTAACAGCGAAATTAAAAAAAACAATATTTCTCACAGTAGCATCCAAAAAAAAAGAAATACACAGGAATTGACTTAAAGAAGAAAGTAAAAGACTTCTACATTGAAAATTACACTAATCTGGAAAAGGCGATAAGAGGAGATAATATAAAATAGAAGCCTATCCTATTCTTGGATAGGAAGAATGAATAGAGATAAAAAGACCATAATTCCAAAATTATTATAACATTTAATTTAATCCTGATGTAAATTCCAACAGCATATATCACAGAATTATAGAAAACACCTATAAAAAATTTTGGAATGAGAACAGACCTAGAATAGTAAAGCCAAGAATCACAATCCTTGGCTTGAAATTATACTATAAAGCTGGTGTAATAAAAATAGCACAGTCGTGGCAAATAAAATAGATGCAAGGATAAATATGCAGCAATTAGAAGATGCAGAAGTAACTCATACATACTCAACCACCTTATCTTTAATAAAGTTTCCAAACAACTTCACTGGAAAATAAAGTCTTTAATAAGTAGTGCTTTCCACATATCGAAGAACAAAATTAAAACCCATATATTTCACCATGCACTAAACTAAAGTTGGAATGAATCAAAGATCTAAATAATAAAACAGAAACACTAAACTTGGCTGCAGCTGTTTCCACCCCCTGGCATCTCTGGGATGGGGAAAACTCGCGGATGTCTCACTTCAGCTTTTCTACCCGCAAAGTGGAGGCAATAAGACGTCTACCTCATAAGCATGTTGTGCAGCACAGTTGTTGTGCTTGGAGGTTGGCCCCGAGCCTAGACTGCTGGGAGTGCCCCGTAACTGCAGTTAGGGGTGGATTCACTTAGGGTTGGCACAGCATTTCAACACATAGAGTGAGCATCAGTATTGCCCTCCAGTCTTCCTGTCTTAGCCTAATTATTAGCAAAAAGGAAAAGTGAGCCATTTGAGTAACAAAGTATTAAAAATAAAATTGTTCTAATTGCTATGGTACGTGACACACAATGCCAAGCACCACAAGGGAAGACAAATCATCTAAGGTCAGGTGTTTTCCTTATGACAGACCCCCAATCCATCACAACCATCCTGGCCAGGTTTAACCAAATTCTCCTCAGTATTTCCTCCATTCCCCATGAGGTCAGCTAAAAAAGTAAAACCATGGATTGCTATCCTTCTAAATATAAATGGAAATTCATTAGAAAAGGTAACTCAAGAAACTTTCTAGTCATAAAAGAACCACATGCTTAATGCATAGTAATAGATTTCCAAGGAAATATGCAAGACCTATAAGGAAAACTATAGCTATAAAACGTTAAGAAGGGCATGGAAGTTGACTTGCAAGAGAGACACTATGTTCCTGTGAGGGCACTGATGTTCTCAAATTATTTATAAATTGGACACAGTTCCAAGGAAAATGTGTCTTTAAAATTTAATGCAACTGGTAGAAATAGCTTCTGGAAAAAATGAATGAGAAAGAAGATAAGCACTTTTTAAAAAGGAAAAAGAAAAGGAAGTATAGGGCATGGGATGGTAGGGTATGACAGGGTAGGGTATGACAGGGTAGGGTAGGGTATAACAGGATGGGGTAGGATAAGGCCAGGGAGGGGAGGGGAGGGGAGGGCAAGGGAGGATATGGGAAGAGAAGGGAAGGGAAATGAAAACTTGCATAGCCTGATATGAAAAACATAATATAAAGCTAAAAAATTCAAATACTAACATAGCTGTAAGTATCTTCTTATATAATAAGAGGTACTTTAAATTTGCAATAAAATGCAGTTTAATATACAATTCTATTATATTAGACCCATCACTTAAGAAAAACAGCAATGATAGACTGCTGTATCACACAAGGGAAAATGAACTATAAGTGAACAATTAATTGCTTATGTATAAAATAATTCAGAAATTAAAATAGCCCACCAGTGAGGAATGCCTTTGCAATCATGATGCAAAAAAAAAAGAGGCAATGGTGGGCGAACACTGTAAAGGTTTGATGCAAATGGAAACTTTCCTATCAATCAAAAAACATCATTAAAAAATTAAAGGGCAAATTGCAAACATGCAAAATAAAAGACAAAGGAGAAAGAACTATATAAAAGTGGGCAAAGCACAACAACTTGCAACTGACAAAACAAGTGCAAGTGCACAATATGTGGATGGTGAATACTTAACTAACTAGCAATCAGAAAAGAGAAAAATGACAGTTGGGCTGCCACTTTAACTATCTATGGAATTAGCAAGGACATAAAAACTCTGATGTCAGGGAAGCCATCGTGGGGTGGGTGAAAGCGCTGATCAGCAAGGTGAGCATTCAGGCACTTTGCTGTAAAAAGGTTAGATTCAACAACTAAGCTTTAAGAGAACATTATGCTAACCATACCACAACATTTTATTTAAAAAATAAACATTAGAAAACAACAGTACACAGACTGTACAACTTAAGGAGTCATTTAAAATTATGATTTTGGATGTTTAATATGCAACGATATGTTTTTAAAATGAAAAAGCCTGTTAGTAAATAGTATGTAAAATATGGCCCTGATAGTAAAAATGAATTTATTCATAGTAGAGAGAAGGGGAAAGATGAATGAGAAAGGGAAAAGAAAAACACAGAGAAAGAAACTGGAGTGCATATCAAAAGGTTAATGGTGTTTTATCTTTGGTGATAGGGTTATCAGTGCTTTAGGCTTTTTTGTTTGTTTGTTTTCTTTTGTTTTTGCTTTTGGAATTTCCCTACATCCCAGCTTTTCCACAATGAAAATGTATTACCACTGAAATCAGAAAAAGCAGCCATAGTTTGAAAGAAACACAGAAACATTCTACAAAATAGTTAATGGGGCGAAAAACCAAACACATCAGGTTTGCGTCACTTTTGTTTTCCTATTGTTTAGATCTTATATAAACAAGAATTGATTTTGAGCAAGAGTCGGGTTTTATCAGACAGACATATTTGCTTCAGGGAGGAACCCTGCAGCCTAAAGGAGACATACTGTAAAAGTAAACACATAAACAAAGAAAAGCAATTTGGTCAAACAATTATGTCTGAGGGAAAGATTTCCAGGCCAACAATGTCTCTGGCTCCCTGTTTTTGACTGATGGACCTGGGCAGAAAATTCTTACAATTGACAGAAAATACTAAGAAAAAAGCCAATGGACCTTTTTTCCCATAGCTGCATGGGAGGCTGGACACTTGCTAAGCTGAGTTTGTAGCACCCAGGGCTCCCCTCTGAGCTGTCTGGGGAACACTCCTACCCCACATCCTTGAAGTCGCACCATGAAGACTTGCAGCAGTAAGTGTGCATGTCTCCCAGCAGACACCACCCAGCTGTACCTCACCAATGGTCCAGCCATACCTCCCGGGTCAGGAGAGATTGGAGCCCACCGGAATCTGAGCTGGAGGCAGCTGGCACCTGCCCTGTGCTATGGGTTTGTTGGGAATGGCTGAAGCTGAAAATCTGTCACATGCATGAGGGAGGACAGGGCCACATGCCTAAAGCAGTCAAGCTACCTCAGTCTTGAGAAAAACAACCTGCCTGGACAATTTCACCCATTAGTTGCTAAGCAACTTTGAGTCTAATGATACCAATTTTGCAAAGGAAAAAACAAATGGCCCTGCTGTTGCGCAGATGCTTTGCCCATCAGGTAAAGAGGCTTCTGTCTGAACCCAGCTCTTCTCTCTTGTTTATCTTTTCTCACTCCTGCTGCCGCTTCTTCCCTGGGTACACCAAGAGATCAACAAATCACTGCATGCATCTAACACCAAGGAGCATCCTGTGACCTCCCTGACTGAGCCTGGTGGTACAGGCGGGCTCTGGATCTACACATCCCTACCGGCTTTGGGTCCACCTACCTCTTCAGCTTCGTCTCTATGTGGCTCATGCAGGACTTCTCTCCCAACGGCCAAGCTCCTGCCAGCCAGAGGACCTTCCCTTCTGCAGTGTACTCTGTAGTCCATTTCTCTAGTGCACAGTTGGACACCGTGTCTTCACCTCATTCAGATCTCAGAGCAGTGACCTCCTCAGTACCCAAATTACATGACCTGGTCTCTCACCCAGTCCAGCACAGCCCAAGGAATAGCTTTCATTTCTTAACTGCTCCACTAGAGATGCTCTTGTCACTATACATTTCCATACACAGGTATATGTGCTACTAGATAGATGTGCATACAAAGATCCATAGATTAACTTGCTAACTTAATATATATATACATATACATATGTATATTACTATAGACTATTCAACATATTTATAGATCTATCAGTTGATTAATCTGCTACATTAATACACCATTAGCAATACTCCCAAAACATATGTAGGCTGCTAGTACTCTCATCTCTACTTTATGTTGGGGCCCAAGACACAACCCTCTCTTCTGGGCTTTTCCTAACATTACTCTTTCAGCCTGCAACCTTGTCACTATGATGCTGTTTAAATGTAAATATGACCATGTGACTCCCTGCTTCAGACTCTTCCTTGCATCTAACTTTACCCAGAACAAAAGCAAAAGAATGCGCAGCAAAGCGCAAGGCCCTGGAGGTCAGGCCAAGCCCAGCCTGCACGTCTCTTCCTACCCATGTCCTGCTCACTGCGCTGCAGCCGCACCAGCCTCTAGGCCGCTCCTTGCCCACTCTAAGACAGTTCCTGGCAGGAGGCATTTGTACGGCTTATTCCTCAGCCTGGCATGTTCTTTCCCAGACACCTCCGTGGTTCACTCAGTTTAAATGCTGTCGTTATCTCAGGGAAGACCACCCTCCCCACAGCCAGCCCTGCCCATCTGCCTGACTGCTGCGTGTTTTCTCAGTAACAGTTTGCCATCTGACAGAATGCCCCAACATACAATATACTTATTTATTGTGTGTACTTTCTATTTCCTATTCTTAGGATGTGGGCCCCATAAAAGCAGGGATTTATGTTAACTTTGTTCAGTGCTATATTCCCTCAGGTCCCCATAACAGTGCTTGATGCACTGTGGGCTCTTAATAAATATTTGTGGAATGAAGAAAACAATGAGCCATCAAAAGAAAGAAAACTAGTATTTATTTTGGCAAAATCTGTGTCAAACATGTGGTAAATATTACTTCCTTACCCCTTACTATTCCTGGCCTAGAATCTATACATATATCATGTTCCCAGAAGAAAATTCGAGGTTAAGCAGATGCTAACAAAATCCAACTACAGGGTTTTATAGGGTTCACAGTCTAAGCAGAGAAAACTGTTCCTCTATGAGGCTCCCTGCATTTCTTTGCATTTAAGGACTTGGACCTCAACAGAGAGGACAACTCTGATACTCCAAGAGCGTGATGAGGAGTTACTGGGAATGTCTTCTGAAGGCCCAGATCTGTAGGGGCCCAGCCACTTGGCCAAATAGAATGGTCTCAGGATCTCAGAATGTCCTAAGAAGATGGAATCTCTAGGAGCCCAGGCTCCAATCTCCTCACTTTACAAATAAGGAAACTAAGTCTAAGCGAGGTCAAGTGACTCTAAGGTCACTCTGGTGCCTCCTAACCATAGTTAGATGACAGGATCAAGATTAAAGGTGGGCCGGGTGTGGTGGCGCACACCTGTAATCCCAGCACTTGGGAGGCTGAGGCAGGAGGATCAGTGTGAGTTCGAGACCAGCCTGGGCTACAAAAGTGAGCTCAAGGCTAGCCTGAACTGCATAGTGAGACCCTGTCTCAAAAAGTCCAAAAAAAAAAGAAAAAATTAAAAGTGAAAGCTTTTTTTTAAAACAAAACTCACTTGGGCTCTGCAAAATGCTCTCTCTGACACAAACACTTCAGGCTGACCCAGGATATTGGTCTGCATATTTATGGGTCACAGAAGATTCAAAGATAATGGGTCCTGTTTGAATCAGACAGCACTGCATATTTTAATTCTGCAAGTCAATTCAGAGCCGGTGCTATCTAACATACATATGACATCTTAGTAAATCAGCATCCAAAAAAGCCAATTTGAAATAGAATTGCAAAAACTACATTTATATAATTTATGAGTTTTTAGTCATATCTATTCAGATTGTCACTTCAAGACTTTGATTAAAATTATTAGTTTACAAAAGAAAAGCTGAAGAAAAGTCCAAAAGGATAGAAGGAAGCCTTGCTGATTTTTCTTTTTGATTTTTCCACCTACCCCTGCTATCACACTGCTCTGGAAAATGACATACATCATCTTACCTGATAAGAGGGCAGGGGGTAAGCCACATTGATGCCACTGCCGGGTAAGGACACAATTCCATTGTTTTTACTTATTTATCAGTGTCTGGAAGCCTTTAAAATGCAGCAGTCATCACCAGTGACTGACACCCACATCTGTGTTTGTTTGCAATATGAGTTTTTAAAGTAACATTTCATTAACATTTTTTTCCTATTTCACTTTTAAAGCAGTGAACACAGGCCTGCAGTGAAGAGCTGCCACGAACCATGGAGCTGTGCTGGTCTTCTGAAGACTTAGAGTAGCTACCAATATCGAGGTCCTGCTGGAAGACAGATCTGCATGCTATGGGAACACTAAGCTCTTAGGAAGACCTTAAAGGATGGCAGTGGGTGAGATCCAGCCTTAATAGCCATTGCCCCGAGGCTTGGCAGGAAAACACAGAAGATGCAATGTATGTAGGACATGTCCTTAAAATGCAGCTCTGAAAATCTTCCACAGGGTTCTCTTTAGTGTAGAGTGAGGATAAAGGAACTATGACAAGAAGACAGAGAGATGGCTGCCATGAAGTTCAGGGTGAGCCACACCAGAAGGCTCCACAGAGAGCTATTCACCCTCTTTCCACAGGACCAGGCCTCTGGAGCTGTGCGGCTGCCCTTCCTCACGCCGCCACTGGCCCATTTTCTGCTGATTTCCATTTTCAAATTGACGTGCTTTAGAACCATGGATCATCCCTAAGGGGCAGCAACACGAGCTTTGTGCTTCAACGTGAACAAAAGTTCCACCACCTACCAGTGGTGTCATGTGTCCCTCATTCGGTGGCCTGTCCACAATCATCTGCCACCTACCAGTGGTGTCACGCGTCCCTCATTCGGTGGCCTGTCTGCAATCATCTGCCACCTACAAGCGGTGCCCTGAGCCCCTCATTCATTCAATGGCCTGTCCACAATCGTTTGATGCTGACAGCTTGCATTTTTTGCTAGGACTGAGAGGTCACATAAATTTTGCTCACTCCATCTATGCCTGTGGGTCCTTCTTGAATACTCACCCTGGTTTTGAACTTGTGGCTCATTTTGTCTTCTAGGACAACAGCAACTATCACAAAACAGAGGTGTGAAAGTCACTCAAGCACCAAGCGCTGTCTTTTTGCTGCTTCTGAGAACTCTGACTTCACCACACCAGGCAGGTGACCAAGCCTGAGTTAGGTTGACAAACACGGGGCAAGTCACCACTGCCCCAACTGACATCAAACCAACCTTTGTCACATGCAAGGAGCTTTCCTGGACCACTCAGCCCTAAACGAACCCAAAGAAACATAAGGTATCACACACATTTTTCTCACATGACAAGAAGTTTTGAGATGGCTTATAATTCAGAAGTGATTTAGTCAACAGCTCTAGACATTTCACATCTGAACTATTAAATTACATATTACTCACTACATATTTATTATTATTCTATATTATATTTTATTATCACTAAAAGATTTTCACTATGCTGTACAAAATGGCTTAATATTTAGAAAATCTCTTAACATACCATATAGGATATGAAGAAGTCATGTATTATGAACAACAGGATCATGAAATAACTGCCTAAAATGAACGCGATCAAATGTGACAGGTTATACTGAATCAGTACGAAAACTTCCATTAAGTCACAAACTCCACAAAGAAGAAACTATCAAACAGTAAGTACCAGGAGGCTCTGGCTGATGACCCACTTCACTATTTCCTTTTACTGAAAACACGTTTGATTAAAAAAAGAGGGGTAGAGGGGCTGGGTAGATAGCTCCATGGCACAAGTGCCTGCCTGGCAATTGCAAGGTCATGAGTTCCAACCCCGGTCCCACAAAAAAAAAAAAAAAAAAGGAGAGAGATTAAAAATAAGACATCTCTTGACTGATGAAGTTATACAATGAACAACTGAACACAGAAGGACATAATCGGCAATGTTGTGCAGATAATATGTGATCTGTTTTCTTTAGCTTTGTTTCATCCAGAATTTTATTCCTTCATGCTTCAGTTTAACTGTCCTCTGCACAATTATCAGGGAGCTTCTGGCGCTTCTGGCTCTTGACAGTGAATTTATATTTTTATTTACACCCTGAGCACCTGACAAAGAAATGTAAGCTTTTGAAGGTTGCAGACAAATGGAGCCGGTCAGCGGGGGCCTGACCGTGGGCGGCGACCGTGTGATCCGCCGACAGAAGGACAGCACCTGCACACCACAGCCGCTCAGCGTCACTGTCGCCACTGCTAAACACTGATGAGAAAGGAGTCAAGTCTGAAAGAACACAAAGATACATTCTCACCAAGCGATGACACGACGAAGGCTGTGTGCTGACAGGAGAGAAAGCCAGAGAGAGAAGGGAGGGCCAACACACGGATGACCCGGGACTCCGGTGTCACTCCACCGCGGGCTAGGATGCGGCAAAACATGGTCACGGATGCTGTAATGAATGCTGTCAACGCGATGCTTTCTACTTTTCTGCTTCATAAGCAAGCGGTGCTACCAGGACAAGAAGTGTATTTTTTTAATGTATCTAGTACAAGGTCTACAGGGTCTCACTAAATAGTTCAGACTCATAGCGATTCTCCTGTTTTCAGGCTCCCAAACACGAGAATTACAGAGGCATGCTGGCACAGCACACAAGGGATCAAACCGTAGTCTCCGTGCCTGTCTAAGCAGGAGCTTTAGTTCACTGAACTATTTGGCTGCCCAGAAGTGTCCTCTCTCTCTCCCTCCCTCCTCCCCCTCCCCCTCCTCCTCCCTTTCCCATCCCCTTTCCCTCCCCTGCCCCTCCCCTTCCTCCTCCCCTCCCCCTCCACCTTCACTAGCTTCCTCTCTCTCTCTCTC
>PVJA010011301.1:0-54673 GCA_004027025.1 Myocastor coypus
CACACACACACACACACACAGAAGGACTTGTTTCACCCATTTTTTGTTTTGTTTTGTTTTAATCCTTTCATTTGTTTGGTACAGGGTCTTGCTACACAGCTCAGACTTGTAGTGATCCTCCTGTCTCAGCCTCCTCAGTGCTGGGATTACAGGCATGCACCAACAACACTGGTTTCAGTGGCTGGCTCCATGCTAGGCCAGCAGCATGTGGTACAGGGGATCAAACCCAGGTCACTGAGCTTGCTGGGCAAGCACTTAGACTGCTGAGCTATCTTGGCCAAGAGGATACATCTAAGACATTTCTAGTTAAATGGATGTACTTTGAGCCATGCTCTTAAGTGAAATAAATTGGACACACATGTTTAAATACCACATTGTTTCTCTGATGTAAGAAACTGAAAGTGTAAATAAGGACCAAAATGTACAATAGACATTAAGAAATGGTAAGAAAATTTCAAATAAGAAGGGACAAGAAAAAATATATATATAAAAGGAAAAACTGGAAACAAAGTTTTTGTAAATGAGAAGGGGAAGAAAAAGAAGAACCAAGATATATCATGTACCGGTTAAAACTATTTATGATGAATGTTGTCATTATACATATCTAAAATACATTGCCGGGTGTGGTGGCTCATGCCTGTAATCCCAGCACTTGGGAGGCTGAGGCAGGAGGATTGGTGCGAGTTCGAGACCAGCCTGGGCTACAAAAGTGAGCGCAGGACCAGCCTCAACTGCATAGCGAGACCCTGTCTCAAAAAGACAAAATAAATAAATAAATACATACATACATACTTTAAGAAAATTTAAAATGCACACGCACACACACACACACACACACCCCCGAAACCCTAGCTATATGGTGCCAGATGCAGTAATGCCAGCATTCTGAGAAGCTGAGGTAGCCCCGCCAGGGCAATTTAGCTAGTTAGCAAGACTCAGTCTCAAAATAAAAGGTCTGGAGTAGGAAGCTCGGAGACAGCTCTTTTGCAAAAAACGACAGGAGCCAAGAAATGGAAAAAGGGCTAGGGGTAGTGGTGTGCGTTTGTAATTCCAGCACTCAGGAGGCTGAGGCAAGAGGATCACTGAAAGTTCAAGGACAACTTGGGCTGCAAAGTGAGTTCAAGGCCAGCCTAAACTGCATAGTGAAACCCTGTCTCAAAATAGCAAACTAACAAAGAAAGATGAAGCAAATAAGCAAAGAACTTAGATGTATTACGCATATGTACCAACTCCATGATGAATAAAATCATTATGAACTGTAAAAATGTACTAATAAAAATTTTTATTTTATTTTATTATTTTAATGTATTTAGTGCAGGGTCTTGCTAAGCAGATCGAACTCGTAGTGATCCTCCCGTTCTGAGCCTCCCCTGGGATTACACCACCACACCTGGGCTTGGTTGCTGCCTGCTCAGGGCACCCCAGGCAGGCTGGCGCCACCTGCACACCAGGGGTGGAACCCAGTTCCTGGCATTTGCCTAAGCAGGCACTTAGTCCTTTGAGCCATCTCACCAGCCCTAAAATTTAATGTTTTTAAAAGGAAAATAATTATTGTTTAAAAGGGGCTAGGGAGCTGGGCATGGTGGCGCGTGCCTATAATCCCAGCACTTGGGAGGCTGAGGCAGGAGGATCGGTGTCTGAACTGCATAGTGAGACTCTGCCTCAAAAAGACAAAAATAAATAAATAAATAAATTTTTAAAAAGGGCTAGGGGCAGCCGGGCGTGGTGGCTCACGCCTGTAATTCCAGCACTCGGGAGGCTGAGGCAGGAGGATTGGTGCGAGTTCGAGACCAGCCTAGGCTACAAAAGTGAGCTCAAGGCCAGCCTCAACTGCATAGCGAGACCCTGTCTCAAAAAAGACAAAAAAAAATAAAATAAAATGAAAAATAAAAAAAAATAAAAAGGGCTAGGGGAGCTGGCGAGATGGTCCAGAGGTCTAAAGTGCCTGCTTAGGGAAGCTTAAGCAACCACAAGGACTGCGGTTCGATCCCTAGCACCATATGCTGCGCCAGCCCCACCCCCAGGGCAGGCTGAGCCGGCCACAACATAGATAAATGAAGTTTAAGATAATAATAATAATAATAATAAATAAAAATAAAGGGCCAAGGATGTGGCTCAGCGTGAGGGCAGCCCAGCCCACCCTACAGCCAGCCCCTATGTCACAATAGATCCACCAGTCAGGGTAGGGTGCTAAGAGCCTCTGGGGACAGGAGAACAGTGGGAGGTAGGTAGCCAAGACGGAAGCTAGAGAGGTGTGCTGGCCTCAAGGGCCCACAAGACAGCCTTGAGCCAGTGACCCCCAGCCCCCCCCGTCCTGCGGTCTCCATCCTGGGCGGTGGGAATCTGCACAATCCTTCCTTGGTTCACCGAGCCTGGCTGCCAGCGTTCAAATCCTGACTCAGTCATCACAGCTGAGGTGGTGGCTACAGGACTGAGTGCTGGAAGCCCAGCTTCAAAGCCAGCCCTAGGATCCTCCCGGGAGAGTAATGCAGCAGTTCCTGTGCGGAGTTTAGCCAGGGCCTGGCTGTGTGCTCCCCTCCCACTCGGGGTCCTGACTGTTGGCTGGGTTCTCACTGAGCCCAGCAGCGTTCTGCAGCCTTGTCTTGGCTCCGTTCAGACAGCTCAGGCCCAAACTGTCTTTTTCTAGCTTTCCTTGCCTGCCAGGCTCAGCTCCTACTCAGTCAGAGTCCTCTGCTGAGCCCAGGAGCCTGGAGCCACTCCCACCACCCTGCCCCGGGCATCTCCGCGCCTGCGCTGGCCAATCCTGCTGGCTCCGCCCCACCTGCCTCCCCCTCTTCAGGGGCTTTTTCGGTTCTGTTCTCCTCAGAACCCTTCCAGGGTCGCCTCTCTGGTCACTCCCAGCCTAAGGTAACTACCCTGCCAGGTGCTGTAGATGTTTAGCAATGCACACACCACAGTAATTACGTTTTATTGGCATTAATGATAGTGAACGATTTGTGATTAATGTAAAATAGATAATGCTCTTTTTTAAAAAAATATATATATTTTTTTTTATTTATTTGTTGCAGGGGCTTGATATGCAGCTCAGTTCTGGAGATGGAGCCCTATCCTTGTGCTTGCCAGGCAGGGGCCTAGATGGCTGAGCTATCTCCCCAGCCCTAGACTTGCTACAGTAGATTGCATATAGCCTGAGAGAGCTTACACTGATTTTTGCCAACCCATAGTTATTGACAAATGAGTGTTACCATAACAGGTCTGTTGATGTTTTTGTTTGTTCTAACTGGTAGTTCCATGTTTCCTGGTAGTTCCTTTAGCCAGTGCCTCACAGAATTCCTAAACACGTAGCCAGGTTCCCAGCCCAGCTCTGCCCTGAGAGGGGTCCTCAGGAGCCCTCCAGCCACCGGCAGCCCCTTTAGTGTCTCTTCAGAAGTGATAATCTGTCTTCTTTCTCTTCCAACCTACTCCTCTCAGGGCTGCCTGTTGGGAGTGTGCGTCACCACTGGCCCAGGAACCCAAAGGGGACAGTGCGGCATCCACCCTGCCCCCACATCCCCATGCCATGCTCTGGCCATCCTGCTCCCTCGGGCCACAGCCCTCTCCCCTCACCCAGGCATCACCCCCCCCTCCATCGCGCTTGGTTTGGCACTGCTGGCTCCTGTCGTCTGCGCAGTGTCTAGCACTCCTGCGTCCTGCCCCGTTCTGCCCTGGGCAAAGCCCGCTTTCCATGCCCAGAAGTCCTTGTCCTTGTTCCTCACAGCTCCATCTCTGGCATGCATGACACTCAGCTCTGCCTCAGAATCAGCAGCAGCTCCTTCACCCTGCCCCCCAGCTCTCCCCAGGTACTCCGGAACCCAGACACTCCCCTCTGTACATCCTGCCTCCCACTAAGTCTTCCACAGAGTCTCTTGGAAGCCACCACTGGAGACACAAGTTTGCTCAAAGATGTGCATTCCCTGAGGGCTCAGACACACTCACTTGTGACCTGGGCCAGATTCTTCACTAGATGCCAGGCTCATGCAGAAATAAGCTCAGCTCTCAGAAAGTTCCCAGTCTATGGAGGAAACAAATAGAATAGCTACAAAGCTGCAGGTGTGGCTAGTGGGACAGCATGTGCTTGGCCTTTGTGAGGCCCTGGATGGGAGGGGAGAGAAAGCAAGAGAGGCAGGAGTGGGGAGGAGGAGGAAAGAAGAGGGGTAATAAAGCAGGCAAGCAGTCCCTGAGCCTTGCCAGGGCTCAGCAGGGTACTGGGGAAGAAGAGCAGAGAAGGGGCGCAAAACTTGGATTGCTCAGGGTGCAGGTCTCTTTTCTGAAGTTGATGGGTGGGCAGGAATTAGTCAGATGGGAATGCAGGAGCAAGCTCCAGACAGACAGGCAGGCTAACGCCCCCAAGGCTGGAAGGCACAGGGTAAAGGAGGCACTTTTGTGAGCTGCAGGTGCGGCAAAGCCTGGACAGGAGGGCCAGACCAGGTCCACGGGGACTTTGGTTGGCACACACAGAGAAAGCTCATACGCAACGAGTAGTGGAGTGGCAGTGGCTGAAAGCGTAGGAAAGCTTCTCAGTGCAGAACCACAAGCGTTTCAGAAAGGAGCCCAGGGAAGGCACCGGAGAACCATGGTAAGATACCACGTGAAGGGCTGGAAGGCGCTGCAGGGAAGAGTTGTGTAGACCCCAGGCCTGCAGGGGAGGAGAGAGAGCTGGGAAAGCAGTGGAGAGGGGGGCAGCTCTAGATGGGGCTCCCCAGAAGGGGCAGCCCCAGTTTCTGGTGTGGGCCACTTGCAGGAGGGTGGAATGCTGTCTGAAATGGAGACTCCAGAGAAGCAGCTTGGTGGGGTAATTGAGTTTATCCTAGGCTGTGCCTGGTTTGAGGTATCCATGGTACAGCCCAGAGGAAAAGTCTCCTTGCCAGCTGGATACTGAAATCTGGACTTAGGGGAACATCTTGATGGAAAGGTGAGCGGCTCCTGTCACAGGTCAGCATTTGTGAGTCCTGTCCCCCACAGGGTGGGGGCAGGGGGGCACACAGCATTCCCAGGCCTGGTCTGCAGGAAGAGCTGAGGCAGCACAAGAGAGGAAGGTAGAAACAGCTAGCCTGGGGTCCCCAGCGGCAGGAGGGTCAGGGGAGGAAAGCTACCCCATGTCTACAGAAACCTTGGCTCCCTGGGGCCCCTGGTAACACCAGACAGGATGAAAGAGGAGAATCCTCTGAGGATGCCTGCCCCTCGGGGAAGGACAGAGAGGGCTGGGGAGCTGCCATGGCTGCCCAGGCTTGCAGCATTTGTGAGGACGGATGAGACCAGCAGGAGAGTGATCCCAGGCCAGAAGAGGGTTGGCCTGGGAGGCTGAGGAACAGCCACAGAGCCTGGGAAGCTAGGAAGGGGTAGAGAGCAGCAGAGACTCTGGGGGACCCCAGACTGCTGGAGTCGGAAATGTGCAGGATGCACGGGAGTTCGAGCCTGTAGGAGCTGGAGGGAACAGAGGGCAGTGGGCAGGGCTGGGCATCACCTCTCCAGAAGGTCCACGATGGCAAGATCTGGGCCACCACTAGTGGGTACACAGCAGGGCATTCGGGTGGTGACCTGGGGTCTCTCAGTGAGGTGGGATTGGGGTTGGCTGCCGGCGGTCCAGCTGCCAGCAGGGGCCTGAGTGTGGTGGCTCCATCCGCCTTGAGGACATAAGGCAGCAGTGGCAACCTGGACATAGTGTCAGGGCCAGCGGAGGACCGGGGAGCAAGTGCTGGAAAGTTTGGGGAAGAGGGTGGTCAGAGATGGAGAGGGCCCGGGCTGTCAGGAAGATCAAGTGAGGACAATTCTAGAGTTCTTTTAGAGGGGAGGTGAGATAGCTCTGTGTGAAAACTATGCCAGGTGGCTGAGTGGCTGGACTGAAGACTGCAGAGTGCGGTGAGGCCAGGCTGTGCCCCTAAGGTTGGCTGTGGACTGACAGCACGTTTGTGTCTCGGCACATCTGTCGGCGGGCTGCCCTGGGTGCTGGACTTGGTGGCTGCCATGAGCACCAGCTCCAGCACCAACACTCCTGGGACAGTTTCAGGCCATGGTCTGAACCTCAGCCAGGTGCACAAAGCCTGAAAAAGCTTTGCTCATCCAGAGGAGGGAGGAGGGTTTGAGGGGATTGCGGGCAGGTGAGGGAGGACTTGTCCTGCCCGGCTTTCCAGAGGAGGTGGTGCCTAGATGAAACCTGAGGAAGAAAGAAGTCCCTTTGTAGAAGAGGGGCGCATGGGTGGTGCTCGCAGAGGCCCCACTCATCCTGCAGAGAGCCAGGGTGGGCACCTCGCTTCCACATCACCTGACTCCCTGTCAGCTCACAGCCAGCCACACTACACTGCCCTCTGTGCCTCACCGCAGGGCTTTTGCCCACACCGTTCCTCCCCACACAGAGCTCCCTGCCTCTCACAAGTTTTGGGGAATTGGTCAGTTAGGAAAGCACCCAGAATTACTTGAGGAGAGGACTGTTTGTAGCAGGTACATGTGAATTTGCCAGGACGTTGCCAGCAGCTTTTCTCCTGTGGAGACCTAGGCCTTGTTCACCTTTCTCTCCTGGTGACCCCTGGCTTGTCCTTAGCTGTAAAAGGGACAAGAGTGGCAGGGGAAGGAGATGTGGGCTGAACTGCCCCTCACTGGACATGACACATAGAAGATGCTAGAAGATTCAGAAGGTCTGGGTGGGGCCGCTTATTTACTATCCCCTCCCCCTGCCCAGTGGTCAGATATGTTGTGCTTCATCTTGCATTTGCTTTTGCCAAGCTGTAGTCCATCTCTACACAGCCTGGGGCCCCAGGAGTGGCTGGAGGCCACACACCTCAGGGCACCTTACACCTGTCCTTGCCCAAGAGTCACGGGAAGTTACTAAACAGCCCAAAAGAAGAACCTGCGTGCACACTGTCCTCCCTCCCACCGGCCCCAGCTGTTGCCTCAGAGGGAGGTGAAACAGGTCAGACACAATCTGCCACACTCAGAGTTCCAAGGAAAAAAGAATTGGAAGTGTCATGTGACAGAGCTCGGCCCCACCCAGCCTGTCCCTCGCCAGCTGGGTGGCCCCAGGGGCTCTGACCCTCCAGCTGGCTGCTTTCATCTCCCCTGCAGTCTGTAAGGCAGAGAGGAGGGCCGCTCTGGGCCCACCAGCTTCTGGGGACAGTGTGTGAGCGTGCTGTCCCCAGAACCTCCCCCACTATACCTCCTCCTTGTGCTCTGCTCCCTCCCATCTAATCTTGATCAGGCCATGATGCAGAGGTAGAGCCTTCATCCTGACCTCTCCAGGCCTGGAGCCAGCCCATGCCACTGCATTCCAGGAGCAACTCTGGAGCTCAACAGGCTGAATGGAGCCCTGGCCGAGGCCTTGCACCTAGGGGACTAGTTCTGTCCTATGGAGGAGAGGATAGAGCTAGATCTAGCTCTGAACATAAAACAATCCTTTCTGGAACCTGATTGGGACCTTTATCCAGGAGTGACTTTGCGTGTGTGTGTGTGTGTGTGTGTGTGTGTGTGTGTGTGTGTGTGTGAACCCACCCTGGGTGTGGGGCTGGCGCAGCATGTGGTGCCAGGGACTGAACTACAGTCCCTGTGCTGGCCTAAGCTTGCCTAACCAAATGCTTTAGTCCATAGAGCTATCTCACCGGCCCAAGTGACTTTTTTTTTCTAAATTTCTTTCTGAGACAAGGTCTCACTATGCAGTTCAGGCTGGCCTTGAGCTCACATTTGTAGCCCAGGCTGGTCTCGAACTCACACTGAGCCTCCTGCCTCAGCCTCCCGAGTGCTGGAACTACAGGCATGTGCCACCACGCCCGACCAAGTGACTTTAGTTACTTAAGTGTGCTTCAGAATTACCTGAGCAGGTGAATGAATGAATAATAACACTGGCCTTGAATCAAAAGTCTTCAAAATCTGTTGCTGTGGATTCTGGGAAGCCCTTTACCAACCTCCCTTTCTTTCACTCAGAGACCCCACCGCAAAGGATCAGGCATGGCACACCTCACCTCCACATATGAACTGTCCTCGTCAGTCACGTGGCCCGGCCAAGTGAGGTGGTGCCTGCCTGCAACCGCAGCACTTGGGGTGCTAAGCTAGGAGGGCTGCCATGACCTTGAGGCCAGCCAAAGCTACAAAGCAAGAGTCTATCTCAAAAACACCAAAAAACAAAACAAAACAAAAACAGGAGATCTGATATGGCCTGTCCATGTGCACGGGTCTCCCTTCACCAGACTCCTCTATCCTTGTGACCCCACTGAACATCCCACGATCCCAACCCAACCTGTCTGAAAAGGTTCAAGGAGACAAAGTGCTAGAGCACCCCTCCAGCACACACACAGACACACACACACACACAGCTGAAACACAAACAGGGCAAAATTGTAAGTATTCAATTTTATTTAAATTTTTAAGTTCAAGAAATTCCCAATGCCTCAAAAGAAAACTGCAACCCCCAAGCAAGCATCTATAAGTAAACAAGATAATGGCATTGGCAACAAGCTCTCTGCGGCTGGGAAATCACCAACAAGGGGAACTCTGGCCCCCGTGAGTTCTGCAATTGTTTCAGAGGTGCTATTCCTGCTCCTCTACCCGATGGGTAAGTTGTGTAAGATGCTGTTGAAAGAACACAGGGCTGAAAGGCAGGAACCTTGATGTCCAAACCCAAGACTGTCCCCAAATAGCTGCATGACCTTGAGCAAGGCCCTGGTGTCACTGAGCTATAGTGTTTCTACCTGTGACACAAAGCGTGGCCTTCGTAACTTTTTTTTTTTTAATTGTATATGGGGGGTCTCACTATGCAGCTCAGACTCATAGTGATCCTCCCATCTCAACCTCTGCAGCACTGGAATTACAGACATGTACCACCACGCCCAGGTTCCACATGGCATGCGGTACTAGGAGTCAAACCTGGGTCCTTTTGCCTGCCTGCCAGGCACTTAGGCTGCCAAGCTACCTCGCCAGCTCCCTTCCTAACTTTCATCACAGTGCTTCTGCTGTACTCTCGTGTGGCTGCCTAGAATCCAGACAAGCGTCATCAGCACAGATTGGGAAGAAATGACCCACGCCAATTTTTGAGTCAGTCACCCCAAATCTGGCTTACATAAGATGTGGATCAATAAGGTACCATCTCCCCACTCTGTGATCAGGAAAGCTGGGCGGGCTGTGACTTTGGAAGGTTACAAGGTCTTAGGCACTCTCTCTTTCCAAGGTCAATGGGCCTTGGAGAGCAAAGTACAAATTAAGAGGAGAATTGCCCTGGGGTGGGGCACCCAGAGGACTCTGAGGCAGGGCTTGTTGGTGGCACTCTGAGTGGTGCCACTGCAGGCTGTGCTGGCCCTGTCCTCTATAGCTCGAGTCCTGGAAGTGGGGTCTGGCCTTGGGTGAGGCCCAGAGCACAGTGTGCAGCCCCCCAGGCACGGCTGCAATCCCGAGCACCCCGTCCCTCCCAGGGACGTCCATGCAGGGTGCTCTGGAGCTTCCGGTGTATGAATGCCAGTGCCAGGTGGATGTGGGCAGGTCCCAAACCTACAGCAAGAAAGACCCCCGCCCTCCTAGAAAAACCTCCTTCCTGCCTAATTTTCTCTATTCCTCCAGAACTTCGGGGATCTCCTCAGAGAGGGTTTTCCCAGATTGGTTCTGAAAACAGCCATGCACTCATCCTAGGACGGGCTGCTTTCCGGAACCCTCTACAGAAAGCTAGGCTTGAGAGCTCCACCAGCCTAGGCCCTCATTCAATAAACAGTTGTGGAAAGATGCCTGGCCTCCCTGGGCCTCTGGTTCCTCCTCCATAGAATGAAAACAACAGGCCCAACCCCACACACTATGTGGATTAAATGAGATAAAGCCTGGGGAACATGCAGGCCACGCCCAGCGCCAGCTCACATTTGCCGTGATGACTACACAGAGCTGCACACAACCCCCGTGAATCAGACCAACGGGCCACAGTAAAAATCTGTCATGACAGTGGTGTTCTGGTCAGTCCCAAGAAAGTCTGGGGACAACAAGCCAGCGCTGCGTCTCCCCGGAAGTGTTGGCCTCTGCTTGCTTTGGAGTTTTATGCAGCCCTCCCCTCATTGCACAACTAAGGAAACTGGAACTCCTTGACAATGCACGGTACGTGCAGGAGGTCACACAGCACGTTTGAGACAGTTTGAGACAAGAGGTTCTAGCTTCTCATTTCTCGCTCACGTGGATAGATTGTTTTCTCAGATATGTGTCCATCTCAGATGGCTGCATCACCCTTCCCCCGCCCTTTCATTCCAAGAAGGTCTTGGATCTGCCCTCCCTTGGGCAGTGTTGGAATATCAGGCCCCAGGGCGCTTCCTGGGCTTGTCTCTCCTGGGCCTCTCTCTCTGGCTCGCTCGCTAGTGCTGGGAGCTGGGTCCTGAAAGCCACTCAGGAGGGAGGAAATGAGAGGGCAGAGGGAGAGGAGCCAGGGGAAGAGAAGCAGCGGAGGCCCTGTGAGGAGCGGAGGCTGGGCCACCGGGCCTAAAGGGCAAAGGGCCCCTCGTCCCATGAGGCAAGATGGGCGCTCAGCTCAGTGAGTGCAGAGTTGGGTTCTGGACATTTCTGGCTGCTTGGGTGGGTGGACTGAGGTCATTCATTCCACATAAGCTGTAACTCAGTCCGCCTCACAGCGGCATGCCAAGACCAAAGCTTTTCTTGGGGCTACTGGGAGTTGAACCTAGGGTCTTTGCACTGTGCTACGTCCCACCCAACCCCTGCTTTGGAGGTGGAGTCTCACTAAGTCCTAAATCACTTAGGCTGAGCTTAAACTTAAGGTCCTCTCACCGCAGCCTCTCAGAGTGCTGTCAGAGGCTGAGGCAAGATCAGGGTTCAAGGGCCAGTCTGGGCAACATGGTGAGGTATATACCTGACAGATGGAGGGAGGGAGGGAGGGAGAGAGGGAGGGAGGGAGAGGGAGAGAGAGAGAGAGAGAGAGAGGAGGAGGAAGAGAAAGAGGAGGAGGAGGAAGAGAAGGAAACTAGAAAAAGAAAACTAGAGTTCAGAAGATGGAATTTATCAGTAGGCCTGCCCTGTGGCCCCTTCCTGGGTGACTTAGCATGATACAGTCACAGCTTCTAGACACCTGACCCTGGTTGTGTGTCACCTGGAATGGAAACTCGGCAGCCACCAAACATGAAAACATTCATAAGCTCACCAACAACAAAAATGTCCAACAGCCTGGTGTGACAGCATCTACCTGCAGACCCAGATACTTGGGTGATTGAGGCAGGAGAACACTTGAGCCCAATGAGCTTGAAACCTGCCTGCGCAACAGAGCAAGACGTGGCAAGGACTGGTCTCAGAATCTCAAAGGAAAGAGAGAGGGAGGGAGGGAAGAAGGGAGGGAGGGAGGGAGGGAAGGAGGGTGGGGGGGGAGAGGGAGGGAGAAAGGTGAAGAAAGACAGCTAGGGAGATAGTTCGTCGGTCTAAGCACCTGCCTGGCAAGTGCAAGAACCCAAGTTTGATCTCAGATACCACATGCCAACTGGCCACAAACCATGTGTGGTGGTGCACACCTGTAGTTCCAATCCTGGAGAGGCTGAAACAGGAGGATCACTAGGAGTCCAAAACTGGGTAGTGAAACCCTGTATCAAAAGAATACAAAAAAGAAAGAAAGCCATGTTTTCATTATTACTGTGACAAGCCTAATTTAGCAAAATCCCCTTTGACCCAGTAATGCTAATATAAATTGATACAACTTTTCTACATGTGTTTGTGGACACATACACACAATGTATGTATATACCAAAAGCCTTACAAATACATCCTAATACAACGTGGTATCTTGGATTGGATTTTTGAACAGGAAAAGGACATTCATGAAAAAAAAAAAAAACCTTGACATCCAAATAAAGTCTATTATTTCATTAGTAGCATCACACTAACATTAGTTTATCACTTTTGTATGTGTGTTCAGGGTCTCACTATGCAGCTCAGACTCATAGTGATCCTCCTGATTGCTGCCTCCCTAGTGCTGGGATTACAGGCATACTCCACCATGCCCCAGTTTAGTGTGCCCATGGGCAGGGCCGGCAGGGCATGAGGTTCCAGGAATCGAACCCTTGCCCCGGTGCTTATCTAAGCAAGCACTTAGTCGGCTGAGCAATATCGCCAGCCCTAGTTTATTACTTTTAACTTATGAGCCCTATTAGATAAGATGACAGCATCAGATGAGTTGGTCAAGGGTAAGTGGAAACTCTGCTATCTTTACAACTTTTCTGTAAATTTAAAATTACTTCAAGATAAAAGGTTCCTTTTTAAAAGATACACTCTTTTACCCAGAATTTCACTTCTACAACTTTATCTCAAAACTTATCAGAGACACAGGTGGACATTTACGCATGAGGATGCAGCCCTGTTTGTGGTCACCAGGAAAATGCAGAAATTATCTCCATGTGCAAGAGGGGCAGGTTAGCGAGTGAGTCACGGCGCCCCAGTGCAGAGCGTGCCCGGAAAGAATCACAGTCTAATGTATTTACTAATGTGGAAAATGTTTACAATAAAAGGTTAGGGGAAACAATCAGGAAACACATCTTTATACAGCTTAAGCTCAGGGCTGGGAGATAGTTCAATGGTTTAAGTACCTACCTGCAAGCACACAGACCGGGATTCGATCCCGAGTACTCCATGTCACGCAGGCCACTGAAACCAGGCACGGTGATGCATGTCTGTAATCCCAGCAATGGGGAGGCTGTGACAGGAGAATCATTGTGAGTCTGAGCTGCATAGTGAGACCCTGTATCAAATAAATGAATAAATAAATAAATAAACAATTAGATAGATAGCTTAAGTTCAATGTACTTTTTGAAATGATGTCCATAAAGCAAGAAAAAAATGTGCCAATATATCAAAGGTAGTTACTAATGGAGTTACTAATGGAGTATATCATTTGGGCGAATAATATTTTCTTCAGAATACATATATCTGTGTCTATGTATATATATATATATATATATACATATATATATATATATATATATATATATATATATATATATATATATATATACATATATATAAAACTTTCTACAATGGCCCTATCTTTATAATCAGGAAAGAGGTTATCAGAAATCCCCTACTTGTGGGAGTTCCTCAAAAAATTGAATTTAAAATTACCATATGACCCAACAATTTCACCCCTAGGTATATACCCAAGAGAACTGAAAACTTATGTCCAAAAGCAAACCAAAAAACAGAAAAAAAATCCACTCTATGCAGCTCAGACTGGACTTGAGCTCACGCTGTAGTCCAGACAGATCTCAAACTTGCACGGATCCTGCTGCCTCAGCCTCAGAGTTCTGCACCACCACGCCCAGCCCAAAGGTTTCTTTTTTCGATCATGAAAATATTCTGAAATAAAACAGAGGTGCTAGTTGTCACACACGACCTGCTGAATATACTAAAAACTACTGAATTGTACATCTTAAAGGGTCAATCTTGTGGTTTGTGCATCATATTTTAAAAGAAAAAAGACAGAAGAAGGGAGGGAGCGTAGAAAAGGAGGGAGGAAAGGAAAAAGGAATTCCCATACTCAAGGCCACATTTCACTGCTTTTCATAAATTTTAAAAATTTTATTTAGGGGCCCGGCAGGATGGCTCAGTGGTCTAAAGCACCTGTTTGGGAAAGCTTGGGTGGCTACAGGGACCACAGTTCGATCACATGGGATCACATGCTGTGCCAGCTCTGCCCTGAGAGCAGGTTGAGCCAGCCATAAAAATAAATAAACAAACAAACAAAAGTTCTGAAACAAGAAAAAAAAAAGTAATTCTTTTTCTTTTTTTGCCTTTTTGAGACAGGGTCTTGCTATGCAGTTGAGGCTGGCCTTGAGCTCACTTTTGTAGCCCAGGCTGGTCTCAAACTTGCACCAATCCTCCTGCCTCAGCCTCCCGAGTACTGGGATTACAGGCATGAGCCACCACGCCTGGCTAAAAAAGTAATTCTTAAAAAAAAAATCTTACTTTAAAAAATTTTTATTTAGTACTGTACACAATTATAGTACGTAATGATTACAGTCATCATGGGGAATTGGTACATAACACATCTCATAATTTACGTTTTAGTTTTTTCTCCCAATTTTTATAAAATATTGCTTTCTGTACTTTGAAATGAGGTTTAGGGTGATGGTAGACCCCAGGGGCCCCAATCCAGGGCCACACTGGTGAAGCAAGTGGCCATTTCTTGCATGATGGGAAAAGCCCGGAGCAGATGACAGTGACTAAACCTCTCCCTCCCTTTCACACACGCACCTACCCCGGCGCCACTGGGCAGGATCAAAATGTACGGTGACTGGTTAAATTTTAAATTTATAATCATAAAAAATGCACTGTCCTTAATTCCCCACAGAGTACCACCCCACCCCCCATCCTCCTTTCGGCTTTTTCAGGCAGCTGGGGGGGATCCTCCTGTGTGACGGTCTTTACTTGTCCTGTCAGGGCTGCCTCAATGTCCTGCATTAATTCAGAATGTCTACTTCTCGGGGTCATTTTGACTTTGAAAAGTCAGAAGTCATACAGTGGCAGAAGACATAATAATTTTTTAAATTTTTTCTTGACTTTTTATAGGCAGCCTTTTTTCTTTTATATTTTTTCTTTTCCTTTATTTATTTGGTACAAGGTCTTGCTACACAGCTTGGACTTGTGGCTGGCTCAGGGCTCAGGGCCAGCATGGCATGTGGTACCAGGATCAAACCTGGATCCTTTCACTTGCCAGGCAGGCACTTAGACCACCAAGCTATTTCCCCAGCCCTTCTTTGATTGTTTTTTTTTTTTTTTTTTCCAGAACCAGGGATTGAACTCAGGCTCTTGCACTTGCCAGGCAAGTGCTTATTCTACTGAGCTATCTCCCCAACCCCCTTCTTTGATATTTTAAAATATTTTTATTAGTGCTTATATCAAGTTCATATGATTACATTGGCTACATGCACCATGGGGGGTTGCTGCATGTATATAATACATCTTTATTCTATTTCAGCCCCTTCTGCTACCCCCTCTCCCCCTATCTCTTGGTGCCCTTCCCTTTTGAAAAACATCTATCTCTGCTTCTGAGTATCTATTTTGCTCTTTAAGACACTTTACACTATCACCACCAGCCTACCTTGCAGTTGGACTGCACCACACAGCAGTATTCACCGCATTTTCAATCATGGTTCCTAAAGGCATGAGAAAGACTTCCGGAGCCACTTGAGAAAGTGATGAGAATGATCACGTGGGTGTGCTCAAAGTGAAGGACTGCTTTGAGGAGAGTCACTGGCAATGTGTCTTTTAGTGTAAATACAGAGTCTAGATAATCACTGTGTGTTTTGATCACATCTCATGCCTATCCGCCGTCTACCCACTGGCCCACCCATTCATCCACCCCCCCCATGCCACAGCATAGTACTGGCACAGGAAGGGCTGATGAGGCCAACATTTAGGCCCTTCCCTTCTGCAGCCTTTGGGGACCACAGGAATCCCCAGAGCTCCCATCTGCAGTTATCCACGGTGGAGCTCTTTCTCTACCAGGTGACTTAAGTTTCCTCGGAGTGTCCCTGGGAACGTGTTTGCAAGACTTGACCAAGAGTAAAGAGAAGGGCTGGATTTGAAAAGGTACAAGTAGGAAGAAGTAAATGAAGCTGTGAGCCCAGCCTGCAGGGGCTGCCACAGGACACACAGGAGCTGTGAGCATCTGGCGGAGCTCTGCAAAGGCCAAGGAGGAGACTGGAGGCCCTAGGTGGGCCATGCCTTGGAGCAAAGATGCCACCTTCCAGCTCAGGGCCAGGCTGGGCTCGTTTGGAGTGGGCTGGACATACCAAGTTTTGAAACTGACATTGGAGGAGGAATTTGAAGAATGGGGGAGGGCGTGGTGGGGCTGGCAATCACAGAGCTCTGCACTGGAGAGCTGGCCTGGCAGGGCCTGGTGAGGCTTCCTGCCGGCTACACAGCTGGGCCTCTCCTCCTGATGCCACACCCTGCTTCCCTGAGGGGAACCCGGCCCAGTGCAAGAGGACTGGTGCTACTTCTGCCTGGCCAAACCCTTCCACCTGGCCTTCCTGAGATCTTGGGAGTTCAACATTTTTTCAGTATTATTAGCTTTCAGTCTTATCTTTGAATAAATGCTTTCTGGGGCTTAAATTAGCTGTGACCAAACTAAAACATGAGTCTATGGTAATAATACCCCACAGTAGACTGGGCGTGGTGGTGCACATCTGGAATCCCAGCACTCAGGAGGCTGAGACAGGAGGACCACTTTAGAGTTTGAGATCAGCCTAGGCTACAAAGCAAATTCCAGGCCAGCTTGAACTACATAGTGAAACCCTGTCTCAAAAAGACAGAAACAGTAATAATAATAAAAGAAGAATCGTATCCCAATGGTTGACTGTCTGGCATTGCCAAGACATGAGACACATCACACACATTTATCTGATTCTCCTCAGATGCAGGAATGAAGGCTGGCAGATCAGTCCCAAGGCTAGAACTCCACAATGAAAAGAAATGAAGAGGGACAGCCTGGTAACGTAGTGGACTAAAGTGCCTGCTTAGGTGTAGGGATCCATTGATCTTACTGTGAACTGGTTCAACCCCGGGGAGACATGGTGGTAGGAATCAGAAAGAGACAAGACGAAAAGTTGGGCTAGGTGGTCGCCAGTCTGCCTGATGGGCAAGACTAACTCAATGCACACACAAATGATCCTTTATTTATACTCGCACAAGTTTGTATCCCATAACACAAGGCTACCCAGCAACCAATAGCTGGCCTGAACCAGGCAGGATGTTTTTCTCAACATGATGTTTTTCTCACACGATGTGTTTTTCTCAACACTGGGGTAGCTCTCTGCTCCAGGTAGGGAAGCCCAGTCCCACCTGCACACACCTGATCGATTTCCTGGCTTCCTGCAGTTCCCAACACTTAGGTAGAGCACAGTGGCTAGGGTTTGGTCCCCAGCCAGCCATCTCAGTCCTGCTCCCAGGGCACACTGAGACAGAGCTTGAGACTGGGTATGATGGCATGTGCCTGTAATCCCAGCACTTTGGGAGGCTGAAAACAGGAGCATCACTATGAGTCTGATCTGTGTAGTGAGACCCTGTACACCCTGTAGACCTTGTCCTAAACACAGAAAGAAAAAAAATAAGTATATAAAAAAATAAAAGAAATGAAAAGGGCCTGGAGTCCAGCTTGACCTGGCTAAGTCTAGACCCATTCTCCCCCACCTCCTCCCGCCATTTCTCTGGGCTCACTCTTTCCCTCTGTATACCACCCCGTTCTTTCTCTTCTCCTCTTCTCTTTTGTAGTCTGACCTTAAGGACAGAGAGCTGATTGAGCCCCACTCCCTAGCTGCTGGCACGTGGTCACCACGGGCCGCACAAAGCCCCTCTCGTCTTGTTACACTAGCTCTTCCTTCCTGGCTAAGCCACTTTCCCATGGCCCCATCATGGTGGCTCATCCGTGGTAGGGCCTGGCCTTTAGCTGGCAGACACTCCAGCAATTCGATAGTCAAGCCTTGAGCTGTGTTTCCTCACACAGAATGAATCAGAGTCCAGTTTGAAGACAGGCATAGTAGGCCATACCTGTGATCCCAGCACTTGGGGGGCTGAGGCAGGAGGATCACCACAAATTCAAGATTAGTCTGGGCTACATAGCAAGACCCTGTCGCCAAAATGCTAAAGCAAATAAATAAACAAAAATTCTATTTGGCCTGAGAAATTTTTCAAGGTGATTCTCTAGTAGTTCCATCACTTGGCTAGTCCGTTGGCTCAGGTAGGTGTTTACTCTGGACAAAGCAGAGTTGTGGAATTGGTAAGAAAGAGAGAAATCCTGTCCCGGCTCTCAAGAAGTTTAAAAATTCCCTTTCCACCAACATATGCAGAGCACTGACGTCGTGTGCCAGGTCCAGAGACAGAAGGGTGACAACAGTCGCTGACCTCTGAGAGCTAAGAACTTGTGGGGAGAGGACCACGAAACAAACCCCACCCTGGTTAGATTCGAGGAGAACTGGAGACTCAGGCCAGCCCAGCCTGGGCGTGGCATGGACAGCAACGCTAACCACAGAAGTCACCCAAGGGCCACACATCTGTCCAAGTGCAGTGGTTTCCTCTCCTCTGCCTCAGCATTGTGTAATAATGATGGGAAGATTTTTCATCACATTTGGAGGGGAAGTTTGAGACTGAGAGATTTCAGATGTAAACCATGTAGGCTGCAGAAAATTTTACTGTTTTCATTTTCTGAATATTTTATCTGTACATTTTAAAATATACATGGTGACAACACTCATCATAGGCAATTGGTGCCTGTACAGGGTATACCTTGCTTTTTCTTTTTTCCCCTTTACCTCCTCTCCCATCAACCCTTCTTCTCCTTATTTACAGAAGCTTTGTTTCCATTTTTTACTTCCATTCTAATTTTTTGTCCCTCCTTTCCTTCCCCTCCCCCTCCCTCTCCCTTGTTACCCCTCCCATTTGAACATTTTTTCCCCTTTCCAGTATCTATTATAGCTCCTTATTTACACTTTCAGATTCACACCAGAGATACAATGCCATATTTAAACTTGTGTGTCCAATCTATTTTACTGAAAAGTAGAGTCTCAAGCCAGGTGTGGTGGCGCATGCCTGTAATTCCAGTACTTGGGAGGCTGAGGCAGGAGGATCAGTGTGAGTTCGAGACCAGCCTGAGCTACAAAAATGAGCTCAAGGCCAGCCTGAACTGCATAGCGAGACCCTGTCTCAAAAAAACAAAAAACAACAACAAAAAAAAAGTATAGTCTCAGGCTGTGGGATAGCTCAGCCAACTAAGTGCCTGCTTAGGCAAGTGCAGGGACCACATGCTGAGCTGGCCGCTAAGACTCACACCTATCATCTCAGCTCAAGGGAGGCTGAAAACAGGAGGCTCACCACTTGCATAGTGAGATCCTGCACCAAAGACATTAGGAAAAAAAAAAAGAAAAAGTACAGTCTCAAGGTGCATCCATTTAGCTAGAAAGGTTCCAAGCTTACCCTTCTTTATGGCAAAGTAGTATTCCATTCTTTTTTTTTTTAAGTGTTCTGGGAGCCAGGCATGGTGGTGCACACCTGTAATCCTAGCATTTGGGAGGCTGAGGCAGGAGGATCAGTGTGAATTCGAGACCAGCCTGGGCTACAAAAGTGAGTATAGGGCCAGTCTGAACTGCATAGGGAGATCCTGTCTCAAAAAGACAAAAAAACCAAAACAAAACAAAAAGGTCTTCTCTATCCATTCACCAGTTGGTGGGCGTTTATATTTTAGGGAAGGGTCTACAGAGGTTCGAGGTCTCACCACTAGATCAGACTTATAGTGATCCACCTGTTTATAGCCTTCCAAGAGCTGGGATTACAGGCACAAGCCACCACACCCAGTCTAACTGATGGGGATTTGGGCTGTTTCCAAGATTTACCTATTACAAATTGGGCCAACATGCAAAAAATTTTAAAACCCCTGAGAGGTGGGCTATGAGAGGACACTTCCAGGGGAAAGAAAGCAGTCATCCTAGATCAGATCTTTCAGAAAGTTGAGTGGGACCCAGACATCCCCTCCCCAGATGCATGCCCTAGAGAAGCTGACAGGGTGCTGGTATGAAGCCCAGTCAGAGGCCAGCACAGAGGTGGTACGCGGACAGCCTGCCCTCTGTATAGAGCGCTCACACCAGGCCAGCTCTGTGCTATGGGAAGTTGAGTCACAGAGTGAGGGATCTCCCAGTCAGCGGCCTGCTGCCCAGCAGGTGGCAAGGCAGCATGATTCCCTGACCCCACCAGAAGTGCATTGCTCACTAGGGGCTGCCATAGGGGTACAGGCCTCCCAGCAGCAAGTCCATGAGGGGACACCTAGCGCCCCTCTTATCTCAGGTCCTCAGGCATGTCACCAGTGCCAAGCAGGAGGACACCCACTGTGCCCAGACTTTGTCCACACAGCAGACCACAAGAGGCACCCTGGGTTCTGACGGCAGTGGCCCATCCTCCAAGCTCTGTCCCCCAGGATCCTCTGACCCAGAAGGTCCAGAAGGACTTGGAGGCCTGTGGGCCAAGCAACACCCTGCTCTCCTCTGAGCCAGGACAGTAAAAGTATGCTCAGTCACTTAGTGGGAAAGCAGTGGCCCTGCTCCCAGCTGGGGCTGAAGAGGGGCTCCCTTTGGTGCTATCGCCACACCCCTGCCTGCCATAGCCTGAAGACATGGGATGCTGAGGCACTGGGCATGCAGAACAGAGAAGCTGGGATCGCAGAGAACCCTAGGAAGCCCACAGAGAGGCAAGGGTGTACCAGAGTGGGGTTCAGATCCAGCAAAGGAGTGTGCTGGGAAGGAGGGAGGAGGCACCTGCGAGAGGCGCTCTGGAGAATCTCAGACGCCCGCCAGCCAGCCTCCTCCCCACTTTCTCTGCGGGTGGCTGGGAAGGCAGGATCTTTCCCAAAGGCATGTCCCTCTGGGTAGCTCTGGTCCTCCTCCGACGGGTCCCCAAAGTCCGTCAGCCAAGCCCAAGGATGCACAGACAAGAGTCGGCTTTCCTCAGTCCCTCCTGCTTCCTCTCCTTCCTGTTCCTCAAGGACTGGCCTAGATGAACTTTATTTTCATGTTTGTTTGTTTTTTTTTAAATCACCACACACACACACCTTTCCACAGGCACCTCGCTGTCTGCAGGTTACACTCCCCAAGATACCCTCTGTCCCTCTTCCTCACGAGGGCCTGTTCCAGGCCTGGCATACAGCACGGGCTCAGTGCACAGATCTTCCACGCTAAGTGCTTGCGCTCAGTAGGGCTACTTCACCCCGTGCTAAATCAGGGTCCCAGGCGGCCAGGCTTTCCAGTAAGGCACAAGGCTCCCTGCCATGAGTAATTCTTTCAGCAGAGGCTGTAGATCCTGTACAGCATGATTTCACACTCCTTGTGATCTGGTACACTCATACACAAATATCACACTGAAAAACAAAAGTTTCACAAAATGATGTATCCTTTTCACCTCCCTGTAGTATGTCCTGATACTATTATTTCATCTTTCATAAGTGCTAATGCTGACCAAGAGAAACTGGTTTCAGGGTCACAGATGGGTCAAGAGTCACAGTTTGAAAAATACTCCTGTGGAAGCCAGCTTGGTAGATTCCCTGACCTCTGTGCCTCCAGCGCCATGATGCTGTGTGACATTATTTCCACTTCAGTGTAGCTGAAGTATAGGGGTACCAGTGGCCACCCCTAAATATGTTACCCCCATCTGAAGAGTAGCTGTCTTGATGTTGAACAGTGGCTAGAAGAGGAAGGTCTGGAGACCCTACTTGGGCAGACACCTGCTGAAGGCGCCAGCTTAAGGGAAGAGGACTCCCAGGCCCAGCTGCTGAGCCCAAGATCGCCCACTCATCTAGCCAGCAAACACCTGTCGATCACTGTGATGTGCACGGTACTGCCACAAGAGTGGGGGTGTGGAGAAATTAGGAACTTTCTGTGCATTGCTGGTGGATATGTAGATAGCTTGGCCCCTGAGGAAACTCGTGGCTGTCCCTGGAAACACTTAACCTGGATTCCTATGACCCAGTAGTTACATTTCTTTGGTTATAGACCCAAAAGAACTGGAACCAGGGACCTGAACAAATATTCATGTACCCATATTCATCACAGCTCTCATTTTTTATTCACAACAGATGTCCATGGAGGGATAAGCACATGAGCAAAATGTGGTTTAACAACACCATGGCATATTTCTCGGTCCTGCATACATGCTAGAGTTCTGATGCATGCTAGAACATGGATGAACCCTGTAAACATTATGATAAGTGAGACAACCCAGAATAGAAGAGCCAGGAATGGTGTTGCATGTCTGGAATCCCAGCAATTGGGAAGCAGAGGCAGGAGGATTGTCACAAGTTCAAGGGCAACCTGGGCTACATAGTGAGTTCAAGCCCAGTGCCTGAACTACACCTAGAGACCCTGTCTAGAAAAGAAGAGGAAGAGCAGGAGGAGGAGAACAAGAAGAAGGAGGAGGAGGAAGAGCAGGAGGAGAAGGAGAAGGAGAAGAGGAGGAGGAGAAAAAGGAGAAGTAAAGAAGGAGAAAGAGAAGGGAGAGGGGAGAAAAACAAATATGGTAGGATTCCACTTCCATGAGGTATGTAGCTTTGCACAGAGGCACGGTCATGGCTCCCTGAGGTATCCAGAGGAGGCCAACACATGCAGAGAGTGGAGCTGTGACTGCATGAGTAGGGGAGCAGGGAGGAGTCAGGTGCTCAATGGGAACAGTTTCAGTTAGGAAAGATAAAGTTCTAGAAATGAAATGGTGGAGATGGTTACACAATATTAATTTTATTGGTACATTTTAGATACATAGTAACAGCACTCATCATAGGGAATTGTACCTGCACATGACAGATTTTGCTTCTTCCCTCTTCTCCCCTCCCTTCAACTCCTCTTCCTCTCATTTACAAAAACTTTTTCATATTTTTTTCTATTCTCTTTTCTTTCTTTGTCCCCTCTTTCCTCTCCTCCTTTCTCCTCCCTTGTTCCCTCTTATGTTTGAACATTTTCTTTCCACTTCCCAATATCTATTCTATATTTTGGTCCTTATTTGCACTTTCAGTTTCTTACACCTAAGAAGCAATGAGGACATGTGTGTCCAATTTATTTCACTTAAGAGCATGGTCTCAATAAACAAAGTAGGGTCCCAAGAACATGAATCATTTTGTATTGTGTATATTTTACCATAATTGGGGGGGGGGGGACCAGCAACAAACCAAAGAACAAACCGAATGCCTCATGGAGAAGAGCGTGCTCAAGTGTGGCACTAGCCCTCCTGCCCTAGAGCAGCCAGGTGGGCAGTCACCGACACAAGTGCCACACACGTTCCCTCAGTGTCACCCAGAGCAGTTCTTCTTTTGTTTTCAGTTTTGGTTGTGTTCAGATGAAATTCTGCTGGAAACCAAAACCACTGCTGGTTAAGGCCTGGTTGTCCTTAAACGACAGCCTCCCTTCTCTAAAATGGCCCTGTGGAGCCAGGCTGCAGCCGCAGGGACTTCCAGGCAGCAGGGCCAGGGCCACACAACCTCCTGCCCTCCCTGGGGTGGGGGCGGGAGTTATCAGATCCCCAGCTTCACCTCCTCCTGGAGGGTAGGGTTCTTGCCTGAGTCATCTCTGGTCTTGCCCAGGGTGGGGTACAAGAAAAGACACCTGATATTGGCATTGAAATCCACAGCTCCTGGTCTTGGCTCTGCCTTTTATAAGACACTGAAGGTGCCAGCCTGTTTTCTTACCTGTATAATGGGTGACCCTGACACCACCCATCCCCAGCCCAGGATGTGTCACCACATTACCGAGGACGCCCAGTTTGGAGCCAGACACAGACGAGGCGCGAGGCATGAGGCACGTCGGGCGAGCTCTCGTGCTGCGGCCCGAGGCTCAGGAATGAGGGCTATGAACCTCAGGTGTGCCCTGGAGCCGGGGCGGGGCCCTGTGCCCTTGGACCTGCCTGGCCAGCCCAGCCAGTCCTAGCGCCTCAGCTTAGTGCCATGGGGAGCACAGCCACCCCCAGAGCAAACAGCCTGGAGAGCTAAGCCTGCCACATGCTGGGAATGCTTCTGGGCCACGTCACAGTTTCACAAGCTGGTTTCCGCCACCCCCGGGAGCCTCCCCAGATACACTCTGCTCAGGTGACATCACCATGCCCTCCACTGCCCCCTCTATCTCCTCATGTGACGATTCTATGCCTTCTACACTGGACTGATACCTACTCATTGGGGTGGGTCAGTTGTGGCCATGGGGCCAACTGTGACAGCCCAGCCGCTGCCCAGCGCGCAGCCCCGAGCACAGGTGTGACACAGGTCTCAGGGCCTTGATTAATTCTTGTAAACTGCACAAGGCCCCCAGCAGGTTGCCCTGACGCCAGGAACCTTATCACTGCTGTGTTGTCTGTAGTCCTCAGTTTCAATGGAGAAACAGAGGCTCAGAGAATCTGAGATTACCAAAGAAATAGAAGCAGAACTCAAACCCTGGTACTCAGGTTTGCCCTTTTTTTTTTCTTTTCTTTCAGATTGCTCTTTTAACCCCCAGTCCAAACTATTTGTACAGATGTTTTTTCACAAAGACTCTAAGGTCCCCTCTGAGGTGTGCCTGGCAAGAAGGCCATGTCCAGAATATGCAGACTTCCCTGGATGGGGTTCACCATCACATAGGGCTCCTGCCTCAGGTGGAGCCGAGCTGTTCCCCTCTCACGCAGCCTGCTGGGCGCATGGAAGCCTTGCCTTCCTTACCTGAACTCCCGGCTGTCTCCGGGCTGGCCCCTGCCTCGCCAGCTACCGTCCCCAGATCTTCTCCTCCAGCCTGCACTGCCCCACACTGGCCATTGCGTGGTCTGAGGATCGGGAGTGAGGACAGCAGCGGCCGCTTCCTATTCCAGCGCCTTGCTCAGCCTGTGGCTCCGCTGGCCTGGCCTCTCACTCCTCATGGAACCTGTGGAAAATCTGCTCCCTAGGTCACCTCATCTACTTAGATGACTGTTTTACATGTACCCAAATAAAAAAAAAAAGTTACCTTTTCTCTTGTAAAATTTCCTTTTTCTTTCCAACCTGACAGGACTGTTTTGGATCCTGACTGTCACCTCAAAGCTATTTACTGTCCTTTCCAGGGCTGGGTCATCTATAGCCCAGGGAAGCGTCCCTTCAGGGTATTTACTTTTCAAAACCAGTAAAATAAATTGCTTAGTGCAACAGATTCAGGGCCTCCTCGGTGCTTGTTCCTGGTTAGACCCAAAGTTCTAATTGAGGGACTCCAGGCCACCTGGATGGCCCAGGAATGAGCATGCCGGGCTCCTCAGAGAGGATCGGCCAGCAGGTCCTCTGCCGTCAGGAGCTTCAGTTCACTCCATGATCTTTGCTCTACTTCTTTGTTTCTAGTTTGAGGAGTATATATATATATATATATATATATATATATATATATATATATATATAATGGCCAGCTAAGTCGGCCCTGGGGGTGGGGCTGGCACAGCGTGTGGTGCTGGGGATCAAACCATGGTCCCTGTGGTTGCCTAAGCTTGCCTAAGCAGGCACTTTAGACCTCTGAGCCATCTCACTGGCCTGCTCCCTTCTTTCTATTAATATCATGTATAACTTCATCCCCAAAATTAATTTCCACTAGCTAGAATGCTTAAGCTTGGGAGGTTGTTCTCTATTCCTTAGACTACCACTTCAATCAAATCCTACCCTGTGTCTGGCCCTGGGCATACAACAGAGTAGATTTGCAAACCCTCTGGGGAAAAAAATTATATATATATATATATATATATATATATATATATATATATATATATTATATTTTCCCCCAAAACAGGGGATTGAACTAACGACCTTGCACTTGCCAGGCCAGGCACTTGTGCCCCTGAGCTATCTCCCTGGCCCCCTCTGAAATATTTAGGTTATTCCTGGTGTTTCTTATACTTCTCCCCCATCAGGAGAAATGGCTTCATTATTTTTAATTGAGTAGCATTTGCAAATATCAGCTCTAGGATGTATAATGTATTATGCATGCATAATACCTGCTAATCTGCTGTTAACACAGAAACCTCCTGGTGTCATGACAAGTCTCTGATACCCTAGCTTCATGCTTTCTCAGATGAGGTGGAATAATTCATTCTTCTCTTCAAAATACCAGGCTTCTATTTGAGGTCCCCTCCCTGATGGGAGTGCCTGTGTCATTACTCAGTGACTCACAGAAGAAGATCTGAGGACTGAAGGGTCAGAGAGGTGAGAGACACAGGCTACCAAGACAATCTGACTGAGTTCTACCTTGGTGAGTGGGCAGTCTTTGCTTGGGCAAAGTAGTGAGGAGGGTGGAATTTGTCTTCTACCCCTCAGCCCAAATCCCGAGTGGCCCTGCACTGGCCTCTGTCATGTCTCCCCCCCACATACATACACCCAGTACTGTCTCTACATCTAGTGCCGGGCACCAGCAAGCAAAGAAACCCAATCAATCGCAATAGGGGCACTTGGGCCTGAGGAGGCCAAGCTGGTGCTAAGGGTTCATCCACCAACCTGAGGTCAGGAGAGCCTGCTGAAGAGAGACACTGGACAGGACCTTGGCTATCCAGGCTATCCTGGAACAGAGGTTCCCATGAATTGCTTTTTCTGAGAAGTAGAACTTAAACAGCACTTTAACCATCTCGAAAGGAAAACAGGAAAACATGGCCCACATTTCCATAATATGTTTTGGAAATCCTTCCCTCCTGAAGTCCCTTAGAAGCATCCCCTATGGAGCTGGACTGTCATATCACTGGGCTTCTATTCTGTTGTTGCTCTCTCCTTCCCTGTAGCCTCTGCTTCTCTCTTATCTACAAGTCTACCTCTAAGGCCACCTGCCACCATCACCTGGCTGTTTGTTTTTCCCTGTAGAGGCTTCAGGGCAGATAGTGGCTTGCTGGGCTAGTGTGCTAGGTAGGCGGCAGCACAGCCCGAAGTGTTCAGAGGGACAAAGCAACTTGTTCAGTGCAAGAATTTTGATTTAGCTGTTTCTGAGGGTCACATTTCTAACAACTTCAGTTTGGGGTTAAAAATCTAAAGGAAGCTGTGGGCTCTGAGACATACTTGCATCTGGAATACACCTTAAATATACTTAGCATCCACCCACAGTAGCTGGGACCACAGCAGACCCCTCCACATCCTACTTTGCTCTATCTGTCCCTTGTGACCTTCCAGGCGAGCGGTGCCACTGAGCCCTGCTAAGCCTGGGAGCTCCTCGTCAGGGATGAGATGCAGTATGTGACCCCAGCAGGGTTGGGAAACCTGGCGTCTTTCTTTTAGTTGCCTAGAGTGCTTCACAGACTTCAGTCTCCTGAGACAGCATCTATGGCCGTGGCCATCTTATTACACAATCAGCCCAAGCACACAAAGGCGAGGCACAGAGAGAGGGGGGCACCAAGTGCTCACCCACAGGGACAGAGGGCTGCTGGCTCTTCCTGCGAGGACTCTGGAGTGCAGCCTCTGAGCAGTCTGGTGGAGCAGCAAAGGGTGGGCATCTTTGGCAGGGCTCTGTTCTCTTGCTCCAGGCAGACCAGAAAGGAATCAACCAACCAACCATCATGTTGCCTGGGTCTGCTGGAGGCGACCATCAGGGCCAGTGTCGAGAGACACAGCTATGATCTCAAGCTACATTTTAATTCCTGCAGGTTGTGACCCATTAATGGGTTATGAAATTTGTAAGTCACAACCAACATTTTTGTCAGACATTAAACAGAACAGAAAATATGCAAGTGATTCACACATAGTAAGTGCGTTTTGCTGTTTTTTTTTTTTTCTTTTCTTTTCTTTTTGAGACAGAGTCTTGCTATACAGTTCAGGCTAGCCTTGAGCTCACTTTTGCAGCCCAGGCTGGTCTCGAACTTGTACCGATCCTCCTGCCTCAGCCTCCCAAGTGCTGGGATTACACGCGTGCACTACCATGCCCAGCATAAGTGTATTAATTTTACAAAACTTGGGCTTCCCTGTTATATATGTCTACGCTGGTTCATGTGTCATAAGAGGCTCATGAGGTACATTTCTTGCTGTAAGCAATAGTCAGAGAAGTCTGCAATTTCATGCCTGACTGTCCTGCAGCCACGTCTTGCTGAGACCCATCCCTCTCTCTCCTAACTAAGAAGCCAAATAGAATCTATCCAGAGTGCCCAGACTGGCCTCACTTTGAAGGGACAGTAGAGTTTGGGAAGACTGGATGGATGAGGTGAGATTTGGGTGAGCAGAGTGGAAAGGTGTAGGCAGTTTTCCTGAGGTAGGAAGAGCGGGCCTTCTAAAGGTCATGGGGGACACGGGGTATCTGTCCCTGAGCAGACAAGATGGGGCAGGGGCTGGAGGGTGGCAGAAAGAAAGTCCAATTGACTCAAAAGACCCATTTTTAAAGTAACCCAAAGGGCCGGTGCAGTGGCTCATGCCTGTAATCCCAGCACTTAGGAGGCTGAGGCAGGAGGATCAGTGTGAGTTGAAGACCAGCCTGGGCTACAAAAGTGAGCTCAAAGCCAGCCTGAACTGCATAGTGAGACCCTGTCTCAAAAAGATTAAATAAATAAATAAATAAATAAATAAATAAACCCAAAGAGGGGATAGTTGGGCAGTCAGGAGGGGGTGCCAGGCCTACTGCCCTTGCTTCTCACTGGACATTTCCAAACAGTACCTGTTTTTTGTTTTTTGTTTTTTGTTTTTTCTGGGACCGGGGATTGAACTCAGGTCCTTGCATTTGCCAGGCAAGCACTTACTCCACTGAGCTATCTCCCCAGCCCCGAGCACCTCTTTTTCTTTTGCCAATTTCTACATAAATGAAAAAAAATCCAGTTTCTCAGTCACACTTGCCACATTCCCACCCCTCAATTGTCACATGTGGCTAGTGGCTACCATACTGGACAACACAGGACATTTCCATCGTGATAGAAAGTTCTACTGGACAGCATTGTTCTAGAAAAAGCAAACTAATAATTCATTCCAGGATCAACTTCCCTAAGGAACGCAAAATCTTTTCTTATTTTTATCACATCTGTAATTCTAAATGCAAATGCTTCTGAGAGAGACACTGGAGTATTTTAAATTCTTAGTGACTAGAAACTGGCTGACAGCAAGAGCTAGAGAAAGCCAGGGTCTAAAGCAACCATACACAGCCCAGTGACAGCCAGGGTGTTGGCTGATGGGTTGGGACTAAGCTCTCTTAAGTGGCATGGAAAACTTTGAGAACTGAGAAAAGGAAATAACCCCAAGTTCTTATTCATTTCTGGATGAAGACTGTTTACTTCGCAGCTTTCTATAATACCAGGGAGTTATGACATGAGGAACAAGCACTCCTCTATCCCTAGGAGTTCACAGGGAGATGCTTGTGAACCTGGCCCTCCTCTGCCCTCTGCATTTGCTGGGGCCAGGCCAGAGTTCAACCCTCCCTCACTGCATCCAGCCCTCTCAGAACCACACTACCAATGCAAGCCTAGGGATCCAAATCCTGTGCTACCTTTCCCAGGAGTCCAAAGGGAGTTATCAAAATCTCTGTGCACTCCCCAAGCCCCTGTCCCAATCCTGGCTTGAGACTCACCAGGGCAGCCTATGAGTCACCTAAGCTCCCCCCACCTTGCCCATGGTCACCACCTCCTGCCACCTCTGCCCGAGTCTGCCCTGCTGGGCATCCTCTCCTGCCCTGCCCAGTGTGGGTGTCATCTTGCTGCACCTGCACCCTGGCAGGGACCACCCACTGGCCTCCCTGCTCCTGGCCAGAGCCACAGCCACTTCCTGCTTGGTGGTTCTTAGCCACCTATGAGCAATGTGATAGACTTCAAAGACTTCTAAAATCAGAGCCTGACTCAGAAGATCTGGCTGGGTTGAGCAGTAGTATTTGCCAAAGTGCCCCCGGGAATTCTGATGTGTACTCTTAGTTAGGAACCTCAGGCTCCTCCTCCTCCTCATCATCACCACCACTCTAATCCATAACAACAACAACAATTAACATTTCTAGTGTACTTACATGCACTGCCTCATATAAGCCTCACGACAACTTGTGAAGTGGGAGCTACCATCTATTCCCATTTCAGTCACAGACACTAAAGCAAAGTGTGCCATGGTTAGTAAGGGGAATTACTGCAAGATGAACTGCCCTCCCTTCCTTTCCTTCCTTCTTTCTACTTTCTTTTTTTATGCATTTGGTACAGGGTCTACAGGGTCTTTATTGGTCTCACTACACTGATCGGACTCATAGTGATCCGTCTGTTTTCAGCCTCCCAAGTGCTGGGATTACAGGTTCAAGCCACCACACCTAGTCTCAATCACTGTTGCAGCACACGTGGGGAGCAGAGCTGGCATAGCCTGTAGGGGAGTGAATCCCAGCTACTGCATGCTGCCTAAGCAGGCCCTTTAGTCCACTGAGCGATCTAGCCAGCCTGTCCTGCTCTTTCTAACCTTGCTCTCTCCACCCTTGTACAGCCAAACTGGATGCATGGCTTTTCTCCTAACACCTTTTTTTTTTTGGCTTTTTGAGACAGGATCTCACTATGCAGTTCAAGCTGGCCTTGGGCTCACTTTTGTGGCCCAGGCTGGTCTCGAACTCACACTGATCCTCCTGCCTCAGCCTCCAAGTGCTGGGATTACAGGCATGCACCACCATGCCCGGCGTCTCCTAACACCTTTGATGACTGACAATTCTAGATAAAAAGATGGTAGCATGGGGCACACACTGATGATTCCTTCTCCATTCTACCTTCCCCCAGTAGTTTCCTGGGTTTAAAAGAAAGATCTTGACCAGGGGAGTAGTTACATAGTGGATTCTCACATAAAAGTTCACTGAGACATATGCTTAGGGGTTGTGGTTGGATGTTCATTATTCTTCAAGAAAAAGAGTCTAAAAAAAAAAACACTTAAAGAAAGAAGGCCAGCTGGGAGGGGCAGCATACAGCTGTAATCTCAGCACTCTGGTAGGATAAGACAAGAAAAGCTAAAGTTTGATCCCAGGACAATAACAATTTAGCAAGACCATGACTCTAAATTAAAAATTAGGCTGGGCATGGTGATACATTCCTGTAATCCCAATACTTGGGAGTCTGAGGCAGGAGGATTACTGCAAGTTTGAGGCCAGCCTAGGATACACAGTGAGTTCAAATTCACCCTAGACCAAATAGTGAGACTCTAAAATATACATGTATATATATATATATATATATATATATATATATACATATATATGTATATATATATATATATATATATACATATTTTTTATTTAAATTTTTAAAAGGGCTAGGGATGTAGTTCAGTGCAAAGCCCTAAATTAAAAAACAGAAAGAAAAGAAAAAAGAAAGCCAGCTAGCCCAGCAAATATGCAATAGGAAAAAACTTACACTTACCAAAGAAATCAGAATAAAGCCAATAAACGTCAGCAACTCTAATGAATTCTTCCCGGCAATAGCACAAATACAAACAAGACTTGCACAGTTCCCAGAGCTAGCCCACAGGGTTTCCTTAGTTGGAAGGGTCTTGGTATGCCCGACAGCAAGGCCTTACCCACAGGGCCTCATTCCCCTGGGGAGCACAGGGCAACTACAGCAGCAACACAAGGCTCTGAGCATTCATAAAGCCATCTCTGGGCCAGAAGCTGGGGGCTCCTCAGAGCAATGGGGGCCTCTTCTTCAAGAGCTAGGTGATTGCTGTACTAACAACAAAGCCCAACCCCCCATATCCAGGTCGTAGGGCCAGTAATATAGCTCAGTGGACTAAGCCCCAGTTTAGGTAAGCACAGGTCCTTGTGTACCACATGTGGAGCTGGCCCTGCCCCAGAGTACTCTGAGCCAGTGACCAGGTCCAAGTGTGGTGGCAACACACACTTGTAATCTCAACACTGCGAAGGCTGAAAACAGAAGGATCATTACAAGTTCGAGCTACATGTGTAGTGAGACCCTGCACAAAACACAAAAATTAAAAAAAAAAAATCCAGGTCCAGTGCACTTGGTGCCTACAGATGTGAAGGGCCCACGTGACCTCCTATCTTACCCTGGCATTTACTACATATCCTTACAGACAACGGCATTCAAGCAGGTGGTGCTGCCACAGGAGTGGAGCAGCCAACGGCACTGGGCACAAAGGCCTAGAGCCGCCCTGGCACTGCGGCAAGTGAGACACCAGAGAACGGCGAGGAAAGACAGCAGAGACTTGAATTTTTCTTTGTGAGAAAGAATCTCACTCCATCATTCAGGCTGGCCTTGAGCTCACTGTGCAGCCCACCTGCCCTCCCACCTCAGCCTCCCAGGTGCGAGGATTACTGGATGTACACCACACTCCACACCAGGAGAGACATTTTAATCACTGGTGATTTCAGGAAAAACACTAACCCCTAAATTCACAGTTCACCAAAATACCACATACTCCACTGAAATTAAGATAGATAGATAGATAGATAGATAGATAGATAGATAGATAATAGATAGATAGATTGATTTTTGGTACTAGTGATCTAACTCGGGATTTTGCTATGCCAGTCAGGCGTTTATGCCACTGAGCTGTCTCCTCAGCCCAAAATTAAGACTTTTAAATAGTCTGTCAATTCAGCAGCAGAAAACAGAGTCTGACATAAGGACAGAAACCAGCTTAATCCAGATACTAGTGAGTTACCCCACTGGGCGCCTCCACACAAGCCTGGAGGGAAAGAACCAGCCGCTCCACCTCCATGGCTCCTCCTCCTCGGTCTTCCATCCTGTAGGTCCTCAGCAGGTCTGCACCCTGTGAGTCACACCAGCCCCGAAGCCGCCCGTGATTGCTGACCCAGTCTGCCCAGTTAGACATTTTCCCCAGCCCTGGACAGTGTGGGCCTCATCCCGCCCACCTGCTGGCCTCCCACTTCAGTGCACCGCACCGAAAACCCAACTGTTTGGTAAGCATAAATAGGCTACCATGCTTATATGGATATTTTATTTGTTTGTCTCTTTGTTTATTTATTTATTTTTGCAGAACTGGGGTTCAAACTCATGACCTTGTACTTGCCAGGCAGGCACTTGTGCCACAGAGCTATCTCTGGGGCCTCAGATATTTTAGATTTATGTATGCTTCAAGAATGAACAAAACAGGGAGCCAGTGTGGTGGCACACACCTATAACCCCAGCACTTGGAAGGCTGAGGCAGGAGGATCGGTGTGAGTTCGAGACCAGCCTGGGCTCCAAAAGTGAGCTCAAAGCCAGCCTGAACTGCATAGCAAGACCCTGTCTCAAAAAGACCCAAAAAAAAAAAAAAAAAAAAAAAAAAAAAAAAAAAAAAAAAAGAATGAACAAAACAGGGATAGGGAGACAGCTCAGTAGAATAAGAACTTGCCTGGCAAGCACAAGGCCCTGAGTTCAACCCCTGGTACCAAAAAAAAAAAAAGGTGGTGCACACCTGTAATTGAAACATGCAAGAGGCTGAGACAAGAAGATTGCTGCAGAGTTTGAGGCCAGCCTGGGCTACAAAGTGAGCTCAAGGTCAGCCTGAAGTACAGAGGGAAAACTTGTCTTTAAAAAAAAAAAAAAAGACAAAACTAGATGAAAAAGGCTGGGAATATAGCTCAGCAGCATAGTGCCTGCCTGGCAAGTACAAGGTCCTGAGTTCAATTTCTGATACGAGAAAGAAAAGAAAAGAAACAGAGAAGTGAAAACAAAATGAAAAATGATTATCTAGGATAAAGTATTTGTAATATATAAATGATAATGAGTTAACAGCCTAAAACATATCATTCTTACATGTGGTATGTGCATGAAATAATAATAAAAATTTCCACAAATGAAATGGAAAACAAAAATATCCCAATAGAATAGAAAACATAAACATAGATACTCAGATAATTCATCAGAAAAGAATCACCAGTGACTGATTGGTCTTTAAAAAGCCCAAGTAGCCAGGTATGGTAGTGCACACCTGCAATCCCAGCACTTGGGGAGCTGAGGCAAGAAGATCACTGTGAATCTGAGGACAGCCAAGACAGTCTGAACTGCATACCAAGACCTTGTCTCAAAAAAAAAAAAAGGAAAAAAGAAAAAAAAGTCTAAGTGAAAAGTAATTTAAAGAAATGCAAACTTAAGCAACACCAACAAAAAGTTTTGCTACCAAGCTTACAACTTTTTAAAGTGTTCATACCTAAAGTTTGGAAATATAAAGTGAAAGGGACACACTGCTTAGACTGTGGTGTGTCTCTAAACTGGTAGGTTCTTTCTGGGAAACAATTGATAACGTGTATTCTTTGATATGGCTATTCCCATAGAGACGAAATATAGCTGGACTGGATCGTGCACTCCTGTAATCCCAGTACTCTAGGAAGATCCCCTATTTGAACTCAGCCTAGTGACTTAGCAGGACAAAATTTAAAATGTAAAAAAGGCAGGGCTAGGGATACAGTTCAGTGTGAAACCTCTCAGTTCAATTTCCAGTACTAGAAAGGCAGGGAGGAAACCAAAAAAAACAAAACCTTGGTCTGAGACAATAATTCTACACATAATCCCAAGCACTTATTATCAAAGCAATGATAGACAGACAGACAGACAGACACAGAGAGAGGAAAGGTTAAGGTCCTGTGACTGTTGGGTACTACTCTTCTTTTTTTTTTTTGTACAGGGTCTCACTACTGACTCATAGTGATCCTCCTGCTTGTACCTCCCAAGTGCTGGGATTACAGGGCATGCCATCATGCCCAGACTCCATCACCAGCTCAGCGAGCTAGAGAGCGGGCCATTGCGGCAGGCGGGGCCAGGAACAGGAACCCTAGTCTCTGTGCTTCCCTAAGTAAGGGCTTAATCCGCTGAGCTATACCGGGCCAGACCTACCAGAGGTACTACTGTTATTGTAGGACATTGCTTATCTACCAAGTTAAAAACCTTTTAGAAATGTTGCTTGTCTTGCAGAACACTTACAGACCAAGTTACTCACAATGCAAGGTTCTATTGCATAACCAAAATATAAAATAAGAGCCACAATCATTTAACATGAAGTGGCAAAATAAAGGGTTAGTTAGTGAACTCTGACATAGCCATAAAAAGTTTATTGACAAAGGAAAATGTTCAAAATCTACTGTTTATATAAAAACAAAATGTGGTAATAGATATGGTATCAACCCATTTATACAAAAAAGTACTTGTGAATATATAAGCTTTTTTTTTTTTTTTTTTTTTTTTTTTTTTTTTGTATCTTTGAGACAAGGTCTCGCTGTGCAGTTCACGCTGGCCTTGAGCTCATTTTTGTAGCCCAGGCTGGTCTCGAACTCACTGATCCTCCTGTCTCAGCCTCCCAAGTGCTGAGGTTATAGGTGTGTGCCACCACACCCAGCTTACATAAGCATTTATGCTTAAGAAAAAGAAGCTTAAGGGGCCCAGCGGGATGGCTCAGTGGTCTGAAGTGCCTGCTTGGGAAGGCTTGGGTGGCTTCAGGGACCGAGGTTCGATCCCCGGCACCACATGCTGCATCAGCCCTGCTGTCGGGGCAGGCTGAGCCAGCCATAAAAATGAGTGAATAAACAAACAAAGGTTCTGAAACAAGAAATAAATAAATAAATGAAGTTTAAAAAAAAGAAAAAGAAAAAGAACCTTAAGAGGCTGGGGAGCCGGGCGTGGTGGCTCACGCCTGTAATCCCAGCACCTCGGAGGCTGAGGCAGGAGGATTGTTGTGAGTTTGAGACCAGCCTGGGCTACAAAAGTGAGCTCAAAGCCAGCCTGAACTGCACAGTGAGACCCTGTCTCAAAAAGCCAAAAAAAAAAAAAAAAAGAGGCTGGGGAGATAGCTCCATGGCACAAGTGCCTCCCTGGCAACTACAAGGTTGTGAGTTTGAACCCCTGTCCCACGAAAGAAAGAAAGGAAGGAAGGAAGGAAGACCTTAAATAATACAATCTAAATAATAATTATACACACATTTCACATGATTTTTTTATTTTCATGTTTCCTGCAGTGCGTGTGTGTGTGTGTGTGTGTGTTGCCAAGGCCTTATACATTACTTCTTTTACAAGAAGGGTGGCTGTGTCCTAGCAGCAATCCCCCAGGCAGCGCTGACCCTGCCTCACCATCCTCCTCCCCACCCTCCTGGTGGGGACTCTGTCCATAAGTCCCATCTGGCTCTGTGCACCCACTCTTTGTTTGTGACATGTATTTTCTTGTGCTGCTGTTAACTTTTTTAAGCTTAATCTTGCCTCCTCAACTCATCCGACTGTGGGCTCTTCTATTTCTGTCACCTATCTTTTGTGTTCCTCTCAGGGCCCAATAGGGAGCAAATTATCAGCAAATATGTCAAGAAAGAATGTGCTGCTCCTTGGCCCCTGCTCCTGGGGGCTGGCTGGTCCCACAGGTGTGGCATCCAGGCCCAGCTGCAGGTCAGGCTTGGGGCTGTGTCGTGGGCCACCTGTCAGTCTAGTTCTAAGAAGATGCCTATTGTTTCTGCTAATTCTTGTGGCACAATGGAGCTGTCTGTTTAAAGCATGGGTTACTGCCCCCACACCCGAAGGCACAGCCAGTCCTACAATCCTATAACTAACAAACTGGTGTTTTCTCCTGTTTCTAGTGCAAAATTGGTTTTGCCCAACAGACTACACCCACTCCTTCTACAACACTCACCCTGTCTCCAGCTTGGCATCTGGGCTGTTGGGGGCCACCTTCATTCTCTTCCTGCTCGCTATGGACCTGATGATAGGATAGCTGCTGTCCTGAGCCGTCTCACCATTCCTCTGTGCCCTTCTGCATATTCCAATGGCTTAGTCTCTAGACCCAGAGACCTCAGCAGGAGCCACAAAAGGCTTCTTTTATTCAAATTCAACAAGGCCAGCCTCAGAGATATAGGTACCCCTCCCTTCAGTCAAGTCCTCTGCAGAAAAAAAATAGAAAAGCAATCTGAACTGGGGTGGGCGCCAGAATCAGAAAGAAAGAATCAGATAGCCATTTCTTTTTTTTTTCCCCCCTTGGTTAAATACTTTATGTGAACACATCCTGGAGCCCAGCCAGTTCTAGGAGTGGAGAGGGAAGTTCTGGGGCATTTGTCATGAGCACCTATGGGAAGCTTCGTGGTCAAGCCCCCCACATGCACCAGGACCCCGGTCTAGGTGCCTCAGCACTCCATACCTGAGCTTCCTCAACCATAAAATGGGATGGCAGCAGTGTAATCTGCCTCATCTAGCTGTGAGGACTGGTGGAGTTCATGGGTACCAAGCAGTGAGAGTATGACAAGCACAGGAAGAATGGGTGACAGGATGTGTTTGCTGTTAACAAAGGTAGAGGTGGTCTGTCAGAAATGCCTTCCTGTGAGGCCTCCACGCTCACCTCTCTTGCTCTCTCTTGGGAAGGCAAAGCCCACACCGGCAGATGCCAGGACTAGCTGCTCTCCCTGGTGCTTTGCAACCAGCCATAGAACATTGCCTCCGGCCTAAGAGGCAGAGGCTGGGGCCAGTCAGGCCTGGCCCCTGTGGACAGTGAGCTGCTGCAAAAAGCCTGCTGGGTGTTGGGCACCAGCTATGGTTCCAATTCCTGCAAGAGCAGGTCTGGGGCAGGCAAACACAGGGAGCAGAAGCACCCATCCCACAGAGTCCTTCTTTTTCAGATGCTGAGTAATTGAGCGCTGGCCAGTTAGTTTCAGAGCACTTCAGGTGCATCAATACTTGGTGAGAAGACAGACTTGTCAGGTCATGCAGAGGTAACAATTTCCTACATCAGTAACACCAACACTCTGCAAGGCGGAGGCAGGAGGACTGTAAGATCCAGCTCAGACTGGGCATTTTGGTAACTTAGAAAGGCTCTGAGCTGGGCGTGGTGGCGCACACGTGTAATCCCAGCACTCAGGAGGCTGAGGCAGGAGGATCAGTGCGAGTTCAAGACCAGCCTGGGCTACAAAACTGAGCTCAAGGCCAGCCTGAACTGTACAGTGAGACCATGTCTCAAAAAAAAAAAAAAAAAGGCTCTGCTTCAGAAAGGCACTGGGGAGAGGCTGGGCAGTGCGGCTCAGGACAGACACCTCAGGTTGCGTCCTCCAGGACTTGGGCGTGGGCAGTGTTGGGGACCTGGTGTTAAGAGGTGGTTTCCTAACTCACTGTGTCATGGGCCTGGAGCCCTAGCACTCAGGAGCTTCAAGTGGGAGGATCCCTAGAGCCCCTGAGTTTGAGACCAACCTGGGTCAGCATAGAAGTCTATCTCAAAACAGAGAAATACTAATTTTCTCACCAAGTAGGATTCTCTTTTGCTTCCGGATCTAGGCTTTCTAGAAGTTTAAATTCCTCTCCTCTCCTACTCCCCATCTCACCTGAGCCTCAGTATTTTCCTTTCCATTCAACAAACATTTTGGGATCTAAGCACCTAGGCCAGGCAGGCATGATGGCACACACCTATAATCCTAGCACTCTGAAGGCTGAGGCAGGAGGATCACCATGTGTTCAAGGCCAGCCTGGGCTATATAGGGAGACCTGTCTTTCTTTCTTTCCTTCTTTTTTTTTCTTTTCTTTTTTTTCTGAGCCACAGTCTTGCTATGTAGTTGCAGTGAGACTGTGTTAAAAACAAAAAACAAACCTAGCACTTGAGCCAGTCTTGGGTCTCAGCTGAATTGATGGATCGCTAGAGCCTAGAATGGCTCTAGTTAATGTCTGTCTGTTTTGTTCAGTACACTGCTTCCAGTGATTCAAGCAGGAGCTGGAAAACAGTAGGAATAGGTATCAAATAAATGACAAACTGCCAAGGCTGCCACCTATGCCCATGTCTCACACACAGAGCTTCTACTGCAGTTTCTTGATTCTTTTTTTTTTTGAGACAGGGTCTCGCTATGCAGGCCAGACTGGGCTCAAACTTACTGGTATCCCTGACCTTGATCTCCCAATTACTGGAATTATACAGGTGCACCAACACACTCAGAAAGAGCAGTTTCTTCATCAATGTTTTTGTTCCATTTTTGGATCCACTTGTATCTAATTTTATTGTCAAATAAGCAACATTTATTTATTTATTTTTGTATCAGAACTTTTGTTTGTTTATTTATTTTTATGGCCAGTTCAGCCTGCCCTGAGGGCAGGGCTGGCGCAGCATGTGGTGCCGGGGATCGAACCTCGGTCCCTGCAGCCACCTAAGCTTTCCTAAGCAGGCGCTTTAGACCACTGAGCCATCCTGCTGGGCCCCTAAGCAACATTTTTTTGTACTAGGAATCAAACTCAGGACTTTGCGTTTGCTAGGCAAGCACTTGTGCCACTGAGCTACATCCCCTGCCCTTCTAATTTTATTTATTGTCTTCTTAAATTTGAAAAATTGTCTACTTTATTGTCTTAATGTATTTGTTTAAAGTTACAGATTTTGTCTTCTAATTCATTAATTTTTGCTCTGTCTTAATTTATTCTATTTTTATCAGCTTTTCTTATTCTCAATGTTCCTTCTTCAGTCTCCAGCTTGCTTGGCCAAGTTTCTTTTTTTTTTTTCAAGACCAGGGTTTGAACTCACACTTGCCAGGCAGGCACTTGCGCTACAGAACTATCTCCCCGGCCCTAAGTTTCCTTATTTTTATTTTAGTGATAAAGCATTTAATTTCAACATTTGCTTTTAGGGTAGCTGGGCTCTAGCTTATAAATTTTGGAGGATTTTCCACATCGTTAATTTCTTTTCTTTTTTTTTTTTTCATATCCTTAATTTCTCAATAGTATGTAATTGCATGTGAAGAATCTATCCCATTACTCACTCACTCTCAAACTTCATCAGCCATCCTCCTGTTTTTAAGGGGGAAATTAGTGTCCACTCAGTTATAAAAAACAAACAAACAAACAAACTTACCCGCATGCCTATAGTCCCAGTACTCAGGAGTAGAAGGATCATAGCAAGTTGGAGACCAGCCTGAACTGCAAAGTGAGACACTATCTAAAAAGAAAAAAAAAAACACCTTTTTGTAATACAGCTTCAAATCTCTTCCCCTCATACCAGATAACCACATGCCCTTACGCTTCTCTTAACTTTGTGCTGGCCACTGCCTGCCCTCTAGGGTTCCTGGCCTCCAGTTGTCAACAGGTTTTTTGGTTGTTGTTTTGGAACAGGATCTCACAATGCCAAGTTAGGCTGGCCTTAAACTCACTTGTATAGCCCAAGATAATCTCAAACTCATGATGATCCTCCTGCTTCCACTTCCTGAATGCTGGGATGCTGGGATTACAAATTTGTGCCACTTGTAACATTTATAAGGGCTAGCTCTATTAACATTTTATTTATTTACTTGTTTGTTTGTTTGTTTATTTATTTTTGCAGAACCAGGGATTGAACTCAGGTCCTTGTGTTTGTCAGGCAAATGCTTATTCTTTTTAGACTGAATATCTCCTATAGGATGTAGGACATTTAATAGCATTCCCCTAGCCTCTCTGTACCTATGAAGGGTATGTGTGCTCGTGTGTCTCTCTCCAAGCTGTGACAAACAATGATATCTCCTAACACTGCCAAATGTTCTCTCCTGAAAGTGGGGAGAAATTGTCCCCATTTGAAAATCACTGGTACATGCTTATAAAAGCCACAGCTGTGAAAAGTCCAGGCCAAACACTTGGAACCCTCCAACTCTGTGTAGGTCTGGTGTGGATACAGGGTGTAATGATACATACTGTAATCCCAGCACTCAGAAGGCTGGGGTAGGAGGATCTCTGTGACTTTGAGTCTAGCCTAAACTATATAGTGGGACCTTGTTTCAAAGAAAGAAGACAGTGAATAGTATATTTCTACTGTATAATAGAAAATTTTCATATTATATAATGGGATATGCATATAGGCAGAAAAGTATATAGAGAGCTTATTGGCATATAAAAAGGTGTATATAAATAGATATGACTTTATCTGCATTTCTAGAGGTACCCTTATAAAGCTGTTAAAAATAGTTACCTCTAGGGTGAAGGAATGGAGGACTACAGAATTCTGCTTTCTCTTTTGGTACTGTGTGAATTTCCTTCTTACTGTGAGTGTATATACTTTTTTAAAAGTTTTTGAAAAGAATGAGACAAGTCTTCCTCATTCCTAATCATTACAATTTTTCAAAACATATCATTTTTTGAGTGGCAGAATATGAACACTATGACCATAAGAATGAATCACAGTTTACAAATTAGGTGTGCAAGAAAGCACGTTAGCGCCTGTCATTCAATGTGCTTACGGTGAGCTTCTATCCTGACAATAGGAAACTTGATTTTGATGTGTTGGTGTCCTCTGGAGGCCTGGGCACATCCAGGTATCAGTGTCTGTGAGTTAGGCTGGGGCCAGGTCTGCTGCCCTGTGCCTCTGCTGGCAGCCAGGAACCACGGGCCAAGATGCCAGTATCCTTCTGATCTGCCTCCACCACGCAGCGGCCTCTCTGGCGGCCCAGGATGACTGTTATAAAACAGGGTGACACTCTGGATGGAGGCTGGAACCTTTTCCCTCTGTGTCTCCTGCTCCCCAACTAGTCAGGAAGGGAAGGTGAAAGGGATGGAGCTCTTCCCATTCCAGAGCAAGACTTTCTATCATCTGGCTTAGGTCAAGCTCTGTAGTCACTGTCACAAAAGACTTGTCCTTGGATGGGCTTCTCAGTAGGTCTTGAAACAGCCTTCAGTGCATAGAATTTCACATACAGAAACCAGGGAAGTTTGAAGGTTGGTTCTACTAGGCAACACCTTAGGAGTAATGAGCTCTATAAATTTTCCCAGAAAAAGGGAAAATTCAGGGAGAGAAAAAACATCAATTCCTCAAATATTATCATAGTCTCACAGGTGTGTTAAGTGCGAAGCAAAACAGTTGTGCACTGCTGGGTGTGGCCACACACACATGTAATCCCAGTGCTGGGGGCTGAGGCACTTTCAAGCCCACCCTGGTGGGTGATTTAGCAATTTATCAATACTGTCTCAAAATGAGAAACTTTTTAAAGGACTAGGGATATAGCTCAGTGCACAGGACCTGAGCTCAGTCCCCAGTATTGAAAAACAAAAGTCTGAACATTTCCATTAAATAATCAACAGTGTCTCTCTGTAGGCCAAGCTTTTGGATTGAGGGAGTAGAAAGGGGAACATTAGTTGCTTCTTTAACATTGAAGCTGCATTCAGCATTGCCTATGTAATTTATTATTTTATGAGTTTGATTTTGTTTTTATTGTGCTGGGAACTGAAGCCAGAACCTCACACACACACACACACACACACACACACTAAATGAGCTTCCTTCCCACTGAGCTACACCCCCAGCCCTAATTCAATGTTGTAAGTAAACAGCCCTGCATGCTTTGCCTCCAGCCTGCTGGTGTGGGCAATGCAGTCCAGCCATGGCACACACTGGGGCCGCAGTTCCCTGAAGCCCCTTCTGTGGGAAGCCAAGAAGCTGGCTAGGAAGAACCATCACCATGAACTGATCCAGGGACAGAGCTTTGCCAGCCTGGTATCTGAATTAGATACAACTATGCAGCTGAGCTCCAGGGGTCTCAGGACGCTGCTCCTGTCTTCAGGCCAGCAGGACTGTCAGCATCAAGTGCCCTCTGTGTGTGGCAGTGTCCAACAGAACTGACAGCTCCGTGAGTGTGGTAGAAGAAAAGGGAGATTGCAGAGGTGCAAGACGGGGTAGCAGCAATGTCAGGACATGGAAGACACACATCCTGGACACCTCCAGTGCCCTCAAGTGCTAGGGTGTGGGAACAGAGTGGAAGCCAGCAGTCAGGGGCAGGAGACGGCACGTGGGGCCGGGCAGCGATGGTGTGATGAGTGTCTGGGAGTCCAGGTGTGTGTACAGGCGGGGAGCTCAAGTCGGAGCCATGAAGTCTGCATGGGAGAGGTCGGGCGAGGTCTCCTGAGCCATCTGACACAGGGAATTCAGAGCTGGACAGACAGGCAGCCGGGCTGAGTGGAAAGGGCAGCAGCCTGGAGGAACAGGGAGGACAAAGGTCTGAAGCTGAGAAAGTAGCATTTGGGGAAACCGAAAGCAGCTCAGGCTGATTACGGTGAACGCAGGGGAGTGGTGGAAGATGAGGCCAGTCTCTGCCCCACTCTAAGAAATTTGGACTTTATCCTGCAGGCGGTGGTGAAGTTCAGAGGACAGTGACTTCTCAGGGAAGTGAGACGATCAAATTCCCCAGGGAAGTATTTCAGCATCACACTCCCCCCCACCCCAGCCAGCTCCACCCTAGCAGCCCTGTGAGCGGTGTGCTCTTCCCTGCTCAGCCAGCCCTCGGCGGATGCTGGGAATTCCCAAAGTGCCTGGCCACCTTTCCCCCATTACACTGAGATTTCAGGACCTGTGCCCTGTGCTTTTCTTCCTCCTCCAGCCACTGAGGGTTGGAGGTCAGGAACAACGTCCATTGGGTTTTATGCTGCATCTGCACCATGCCTACCGTAAGCACTCAGTATGGATTTATGAATTTATTTGATGAAAAGCAAAACTGTAAGAAGATAATTTATGTGGCTTTCAACTTGGGCTGTACAGTGTATGATGAAAATAGGTGACAGGAAGACTGAGAAGGTTCTTGCAATAGTTTGAGTGGCAGAGCTGGAGAGATTAGGGAGATATTTAGAAGGCAGAATTAATTGTCTTGAGTGATTCACTGAGGCTGCTGGATAGGAGGAGGTGTCCTGGGCTTTCAGTTTAAGCAGCTGGGTGAACAAGGAGTCAACCAGACTGGCTATTCTAGGCCGGTGTGGGGCAGATGATCCAATTAGCCAGGACAGGCTGACATGCCTGTAGGACACACAAGTGTAAGGCCCCAGGTAAAGACATGGAACTGGAATCAGGGATGAACATCTTGGGTAAAGAGATTTGGGAGCTATCACCCTGCCAGTGGTAATTAAAAATCAGAGAGGGGATAAGATCATCTAGAGATAGAAGGAGGTGGTAAAACAATAAGGAAGATGCCAATCCGAGAGCGGGAGCTGAGGCAGAGACACACAGAGAAAAGCAAGCAGGAGACAGGGAGGGAAGTCAGCAGAGTGCAGGATCACAGCTGCCAAGGACAAACAGCTTCAAGGACTGGAAAACAGGGTCTACCCCTCAGCAGGAAGGGACTCAGAGCCCAGCCAGGCTGCCTTACAGGAAGGACGCTGAGGTCCAGGGAGGCTGACTGAAGCTGCATTCATACAGGCCAGCAGCTCTCAACCTGATCCCTGGGCTCCTAGAGTACTGAGACCCCTACAGGGAGGCCCATGAGCTCAAGACCATTTTCTCAATAAAATCAAAAAATTTTTTGTCTTTTTTTTTTTTTTTTGAGACAGGGTCTCGCTATGCAATTCAGGCTGGCCTTGAGCTCACTTTTATAGCCTAGGCTGGTCTCAAACTCACACTGATCCTCCTGCCTCAGCCTCCCAAATGCTAGGATTACAGGTGTGCACCACTATGCCCAGCTTGAAAGTTTTTTTTTTTTTTTTAATTTACTTTGTGGACATGTGTGCAAAGGATACAAAAGCAACAGGGGTAAAACTTCTGAGTCCTTAATCTACAACAATGAAGGGACATTTAATCATTTTCTTCATGCCCCTATACTTAGCAGTTTACCAAATAATCCAGCTTCGAGCAGAAGTTTATAGTGCAGTTATGGCTAAGTCCAAGAATCACATCACACATAACCAGTCCTGAAAATGGCACAGAAATGACATCAAAAAACCTTGGTCACAAAGATACAAATCTCTGAAGGGGATAGATCCCAAGTTCCTTCAGAACATGTGTTTTGCCAAGAAGCACAACAAGAGGGGCTTCAAGAAGATGCAGGCAAACAATGCCAAGACAATGAGTGCACGCACTGAGGCTATCAAGGCCCTTGTGAAGCCCAAGATTATCCCAAAGAGGGTAAACTGAAGGCTCGCTCAACTTGCCCACATGGCCCGCCCCAAGCTTGGGAAGCGTATCCAAGCCCACATTGCCAAAGGTTGCAGGCCTTGCTGGCCAAAGGCCCAGGCTGCAGCCAGGGCCCAGGCTCCAGCTTCTGCTCCAGTCCAGGCTCCCACAGGTGCTCAGGCCCCTGAGAAGGCTCCACAGTAAAAGCCTCTTTATCTGTTGATGTAAAAACAGAAGGACTGATGTGACCCCTGGGGTGCCATCTGTAGGGGGCTGGTGTCCTCCTGTGGTCTTTGTACAAATAAACCTGAGGCAGGATTTAAAAACAAAAAAACAATCCAGCTTCATGTAAGATTATCTATGGTGAATATTAATTTTATTAATCTTGACCCTAAATTATTTATTATTATTTATTTATTTGTTTGCTTATTATCTTTCTGAGACAGTCTCACTACACAGCTTAGGCTGGCCTTGAGCTCACTTTGTAGCCCAGGCTGGTCTAGAACTCCGAAGTGCTCCTCTTCCTCAGCCTCCCAAGTGCTAGGATTGCAGATGCATGCCACCTTGCCTGGTCACATCTTCCAAATACTGAAGTACTGTAAGTACTATGTGATCTTTGTTGCAAGCTGAACCATCTGCTCTTTCGTGGAACATCATTTTTACTGAAAGGACTGACAGGCTACAATTATTCTGGATGGATGGATGGATGGATGGATGGATGGATGGATGGATGGATGGATTTGGGGGATTTTTTGAGATAAGGTCTTCTTATGTAGTTCAGACTGGCCTTGAACTCATACCTGAGACTGGCCTTGAACTAGAAGCAATCCTCCTGCCTCAGTCTCTTGACTGCTGGGATTATAGGTGTGTACCTGTCCTGTCCTCCTTTCATCTTTCCTCCTTCTCCCCAACCTTCCTTCCCACTTTTCTCCATAATCCTTCAGCCTTTAAGTTGTTTTTTTCTAATCAAAGACCAAATTCAGGACCTTGCACTTGCCATGCAGGCAGTTATGCCACTGAGCTATCTCCCCAGCCCCTATTTTTTTTTACTTTGGAAATAAAAAAAATAAATGTTTGCCGGGCGTGGTGGCGCACGCCTGTAATCCTAGCACTTGGGAGGCTGAGGCAGGAGGATTGGTGCGAGTTCGAGACCAGCCTGGACTACAAAAGTGAGCTCAGGACCAGCCTCAACTGCATAGCGAGACCCTGTCTCAAAAAGACAAAAAAATAAAATAAAATAAAAAAAAATAAATGTTTTACTTTGAAATAGGGTCTAACACCCCTAAAAGTCCCAGATAGGGCTCAAATTTCAGTCCTCCTGCCTCGGCCTTCCAGAGTGCTGTGATTATATGCATGCACCACCACACCTGACTAACAAATGGCAGTTTTGTATCTGACATTATAGACTGAAATGTGTCTATATTTAGGAGAGCTGCATAACTGCTGAATGTCATTATCAAAATGACCAAGGATAGGCCAAATAGCTCAGAGGATTACAGCACCTGCAAGCAGGCACAGGGGCCGGGTGTTTGATCCCCAGGCCTGCTGTGCCAGCCCCACCCCCAGGGAGTCCTGACATGGCAATTGAGACTGGGTGTGGTGGCGCTCTTGGGAGGTTGTAAACAGGAGGATCATGACAAGTCCTATCTAGTAGTGAGACCCTGAACACCCTGTAGACCCTTCCCTAAAAATACAAAACAAACAAAAAAATAACCAGTACGTGATGTTACCAAATCAAACATGAATAAAAAGGCTCAAAGTGTATGATATGCCAGGCATGGTAGCAAATACCTGAATCTTAGCACCTGGGAAACTGAAGATAGCCATGAGTTTGAGGCCAGTCTAGGCTACATATAAGTTCAAGCTCAGCTCAAACTACATAGTAAGACCCTGTCTCAAAAAAAGCAAGATAAAAGCTTAACGTGGTGGTTCATGCCTGTAATTTTAGCACTATGAAGACTGAGATAGGAGGCTGAGCGTGGTGGCGCACGCCTGTAATCCCAGCACTTGGGAGGTGGAGGCAGGAGGATCGGTGCAAGTTCGAGACCAGCCTGGGCTACAAAAGTGAGCTCAAGGCCAGCCTGAGATGCATAGCGAGACCCTGTCTCAAAAAGACAAAAAAAAAAAAAAAAAAAAAAAAAAAAAAAAAAAAAAAAAAAAAAAAAAAAAAAAAGAAGACTGAGATAGGAAGATCACTGTAAGTTTAAGGCCAGGCTGGGCCACACAGTGAAACCCTATCTCAAAAAAAAAATAAATAAAAAAATAAAATTGCAAGATAGAGTAGAGTTTAGCATAACAGAGTATGAGAAGCTCATGGATATGTATGAGTTCAGATGTCACATTGCAACTACTTCAGAAATTGCCTTCTGTTGTTTCCGAAGTTATAACTTTATCAATAAAATAGTTTATGTCAAAAACTAAAATGAGATAAAAACAGTTATGTAGTGATAGAGATATATGCATCAAGATGATGTAAGAGTTGTAAGTATAAATCTATAGCATCAGAGCACCTGAATATATAAAGCAAATATTAATTTATCTGGATAGATATCTTACAGTAATTGTAACAGACTTTTAGTGCCCCACTTACAATAATCCACAGATCATCCAGGTGGAAAATGAAAATGGAAATACTGAGCCTGAACTTCACTTTACCAAATGAACTTAACAGTGCATATAGAACACTTCATCCAACATTAACAGAGTGCACATTCTCCTCAAGCAACTACTGACTATTCTCCAGGACAGATCAAAGGTTAGGTCGAAAGGGCAGGCAATATAGCTCAGCCAACTAAGCTCTTGCTTAGGTAAGCCTACGGGGCAGTGCTCGATCTCTGGCACCAGAGGCCACGCTGGCCCTGCCTCTGAGTGCACTGAGCTAGCAATGGAGTCCGGGTGTGGTGGCGTCTGCTTGTAATCCCAGCACTAGGGAGGCAGAAATCAGGAGGATCATTACGAGTCCGAGATGTGTAGTGACACCCTGCCCACCCTCCCCCCCAAAAAAACCTAAAGGTTAAGCCAAAACACAAGTTCTCAACAAATTTGATTTTAGTTTTGGTTTTTTGAAACAGGATCTCATTATGTAGCCCAGGCTGGACTTGAACTCTTAGATCCTCCTGCCTCAGCTTCCTGAGTGCTGGGATCATAGGCATGTGCCACCACACCTGGTCATAACAAATTTAAGATGACTAAAATCATAACATCCCAGCACTCGGGAGGCTGAGGCAGGAGGATCAGTGCAAGTTTGAGACCAGCCTGGGCTACAAAAGTGAGCTCAAGGCCAGCCTCAACTGCATAGTGAGACCCTGTCTCAAAAAAGGCAAAAAATAAAATAAAATAAAGTAAAAATAAAAATAAATTTAAAAATAAATAAAATCATAACAGTATTTTTTCCAACCACACTGCCATGAAACTAGAACTCAAGGATAGAAGGAATTTCAGAAAATTCACAAATACATAGAAATTTAATAACATCCTACTGAACAATCAATAGATTAAGGAGAAAATTGAAAAAAAAATTTTTTTTTGCAGGACTGGGGCTCAAACTCATGACCCTGCATTTGCCAGGCAGGCACTTGTGCCATAGATCTATCTCTTGGGCCCCCCAAAACAATTTTTTTAATTTAATTTTTTGTTATCTAGAATCAAACTAATGGCTGGCTCCCAAACTTGAAAATATTTTTAAAAAATATTTTAAGTGGGGCCCGGCGGGATGGCTCAGTGGTCTAAGGCACCTGCTTGGGTGGCTTCAGGGACCTTGGTTCGATCCCCGGCACCACATGCTGCACCAGCCCTGCCGCCAGGGTGGGTTGAGCCGGCCATAAAAATGAGTGAATAAACAAAGGTTCTGAAACAAGAAAAAAAAAAAGTAAATAAAATAAAAAATTCTTAAAAAAATATTTTAAGATATTAAGACAAATTGAAAATAAACACATGGGCTGGGAAGATAGCTCAGTAGAATAAGAGCTTGCCTGGCAAGCACAGGGTCCTGAGTTCAATCCCCAGGATGGCAAAAATGAAAATAAACACACAACGTACCATACTTTTGAGATACAGAAAAGGCAGTTGAGAGTATACAATAATAAATGCCTACTTTTTTTTTTTTTTTTTTGTCTTTTTGAGACAGGGTCTCACTATGCAGTTGAGGCTGGCCTTGAGCTCACTTTTGTGGCACAGGCTGGTCTCAAACTTGAACCAGTCTTCCTGCCTCAGCCTCCCAAGTACTGGGATTACAGGCATGAGCCACCACACCTGGCTTGCCTACATTTTTTTGAAAAAGAAAAAATAAACCTAACTTCAAGGAAATGGAGGTTAAGCCGGGCGTGGTGCTCACGCCTGTAATCCTAGCACTTGGGAGGCTGAGGCAGGAGGATCAGTGCGAGTTAGAGACCAGCCTGGGCTACAAAAGTGAGCTCAAGGCCAACTGCATAGTGATACCCTGTCTCAAAAAGACAAAAAAAAAAAAAGGAAATGGAGATTAAAAAAAAAAAAACCTAAACTAAATTTAGCAGGATGCTGGGCATGGTGGCACACACCTGTCATCCCAGCACTTAGGAGACTGAGATAGGAGGATTGTTGGGGATTTTTTTTGTGGGACTGGGGTTTGAACTCACGACCTTGCACTTACCAGGCAGGCATTTGTGCCAAAGAGGTATCTCCCCAGCCCAAGATCTTGTCTTAAAAAGACCTAAAATAAAAATAAAATCAAAAATGAAGGGAAAGGGGCTGGAGAGATAGCTCAGTAGAATAAGTGCTTGCCTGTCAAGGGTAAGGGCCTGAGTTCAATTCTTGATTCAAAAAAAAAAAAAAAAAAGAAGAAGAAGAAAAGTAAAATATTAACAACTGACATCACAGAAATTCAAAGAGTCACAAGAAGTGACTACCATGAATAATTATATGCCAGCAAGTTGGACACCTTGAAGAAATTTATATGATGTTTTGATACAATATGGAGGGTCCTCAAAAAATTAAGAGGGCTGCCACATAATCCAGCAATCTACTACTGAGTATATAACCAAAAGAAAGCAGTATTAAAGAGATACCTGCATGGGGGCTGGGAAGATAGCTCAGTGGAATAAGCACTTGCCTGGCAGATGCAGGGTCCTGAGCTCAATCTCCGGTACTGAAATAAATAAATAAATAAATAAATAAAGAGATACCTGCAGCACTCCCACATTCATGGTAGCACTGTTCATAGCATCTAAGATATGGAGGCTATGTATAACTGCCCCTCAACTAATGGAATAAACATATGGTTATATACACAAGAAAATACTTTTTAGCCTTAAGAAAAAAGAAAAGAAAATCCTATCATTTGTAAAAACATAGATGATCTTGAGGATACTGCATTATCCCAGGATAGAAGGACAGATACTACTATAGCATCTCACTTATAGGTGAAGCATTACACAGTTAAACTCACAGAAATGTGGAATGAAAGAGTGGGCCTGGGGGTGTGGGTGCTGCAACTTACATGTTCTCAACACACACACCACAAAGTATATGAGACCATGTACTTGTGAGTAGCTTGACTTAGCCATTCTGCAAAGTATACAAGCATGAGGTGTGATACAAAATAGTGACTGTTCCAACATTTGAAAACTTTGCTACATTTATCCTCCTCAAAATACTCCCCTTCACTTCACATAGCTTGCCTACTGCTTTTGCAGCTTTCCAAAGTCCTCTTTAAGTCTTCAGTTGTGCTGTCACAGCTACTTCCATGTCAGTCGTTCCAACTGTTGCCTTTAATCATCACTTTGACTTCAGGGAAGTGCCAGGGGTCTCTCAGTGCCCACACTAGTACATATGGTGGATGAAGACAGACCATAATGTTTTTACGAGCCTGGCCTTCCACTGGATGGCATTTGACAGCTCTCTTCACTCCATTTTTTATCACATGTTGTAGAGATACAAAAGATAACTTCCAGGCAAGCAAGATGGCTCAGCAGTCTAAAGCACCTGCTCAGGCAAGCTTAGGCAACCACAAGGACCGTGGTTCGATCCCCGGCACCACATGCTGTGCCAGCTCCACCCCCAGGGTAGGCTGAGCTAGCCAGAACAGAAAGAAAGAAAGAAGGTAACTTCCAGAACTGCTTTAGAAAATGGGAAGAACAATGAGTTAAGTACATTCAAAGGGGCAGTGCCTATTTTGAGGGGTATTAAGGGCAACGGGTTTTTTAAAGAATAAAATATTTTAAACATATACCATATAGGGCTGGCAAGATAGCTCAGTGGTCTAAAGCGCCTTCTTAGGCAACTGCAGGGACCACAGTTGGATCCCCACCACCACATGCTGCGCCAGCCCTACCCCCAGAGCAGGCTGAGCTGGCCATAACATAAATAGAGTTAAAAAAAATACATACATAAAAACAAAATGAAATACATATACCATAATTTTGTCAGTTGTTCTGTATCAAAACATCAACTTAAAATAAATTTTAAAAAACTTTTTTGGTGGGACTGGGGTTCAAACTCATGACCTTGTACTTGCCAGGCAGGCACTTGTGCCATGGAGCTATCTCCTCAGCCCCTAAAATAACTAAATTTTTAAAAATAAAAAATAGTACTAGGTGTGGTGGCATACACCTATAATCCCAGTGCTTGGAAGGCAGAGGCAGGAGGATTGCTCCAAGCTCAAGGCCAGCCTGAATTAGTGAGTTCAAGGCCAGTTTGAGCTACATAGTGAGACATTGTCTCAAAAACCAAAAAAATATAAATAGGATGTTAGGGCTGCAGAGATAGCTCAGTGGCATTAAGTTCCTGCCTGGCAAGTGTAAGGTTCTGAGTTTGATGCCCAAAAAAACAAAAACAAACCTGATGCTAACGAATAGGGTGTTATGATTTGCATCTATATGTGCCTCCAAAGCCTCATGTACAGGTTGGGGGCTTTTCGGAGATGGCTGGATATAAAGTTCATGATTGATTCATGCTCCAATGCTGGGATTAAGGGTATGAGTGTTAGACTGGATAAAATGTAAGGGACAGGAAGAGACTGTCTGCTCTGCTCTAGTTGCCTTTGCTGTCTCCTGCCATGTGCCACCCACCCTGCCTGGGAGCAGCTGACTGTGGACTGAAACCGATCTTGCTATGCAGCTCAGGCTGGCCTTGAGCTCAGTTTTGTAGCCCAGGCTGGTCTCAAACTTGCACCAATCCTCCTGCCTCAGCCTCCCGAGTGCTGGGATTACAAGCATACACCACCACGCCCGGCAAAATTACAGTTTTGAAGTAGCCACCAAAATTATTTTTTGGTTTGGGGTCACCGCAACATGAGGAACTGTATTGCGGGGTCATGGCATTAGAAAGGTTGAGAACCACTGCTCTACAAACTGAGCTACATCACCCTTTCTTTTTTTTTTTTTTTTGTCTTTTTGAGACAGGGTCTCAGTGCGCAGTTCAGGCTGGCCTTGCGCTCACTTTTGTTGCCCAGGCTGGTCTCAAACTTGCACCGATCCTCCTGCCTCAGTCTCCCAAGTGCTGGGATTACAGACGTGCACCACCACGCCCGGCTTTACATCACCCTTTCCCCCTTTCACTTCGGGCTGGGGTATTCTGTCTCAGCAATGAGAAAGTAACTAAGACATAGATAGGGCTGGGGATGTGGCTCAGAGGCAGAATGCTGGCCTAGCACCGATGGAGCTCTGGGTGCAGGCCCAGCCATGCAGAGCCAACAAAAATAATGGCAGCTATCACTGGGAGAAAAGGAGGCCCTTGGGGCAGGACTGGTGAGAAGGTAAAATAGCACAGCTTCTGGAAAAAATATGGAAGTGCATCCAGTAATTAAAAGTCAGATTGCCATGTATCTATCTAGCAAATCCACTTCTAGTTATGTACCCAATAAAACTAAAAGTAGAGTCCTGAAGAGATACCTGCATGCTTATGTGGTAACGCTACCACAGGAGTCAGCAAAGCATTCGCCATCCAGATGTCCAACAAAGGATCGACATGTGATCCAAACATGTAGTAGATATTCAATAGAGCATTATTCAGCCCTAAGAAAGAAGTTCTGAAATACGCTGCACCACAGACACAGAGCTGGTCCCAGAGGAGGAGGCCATGTGACAGAGCCATAATTTGATAAATGTAATATAGGATTTTTACTAGCACATATTAGTAGTACAGAATAGTGAAAGAGATGGAGAAGGAGGGAAAGAGAGAATTTAAAAGAATTAAGATGTATTATGTAAATGTACCACATTCCCCCTATGAATGTAATTATGAGCTGCAAGCCTATACCAATAAAAATTTTATTTACTTATTTATTTGGATTTTTGAGACAGAGTTTCAAGGCAGGTCTTGAGCTCACTTTGTAGCCCAGGCTGGTCTCAAACATAACAGTCCTCCAGCCTCAGCCTCCCAAGTGCTGGGATTACACTTGTGTACCACCAACCTGGCCTAAAGTTCTTTTTAAAATAGGAAAGAATGGGGTGCTCACTTCAGCAGCACATCTACTAAAATTGGAAAGAATGGGGTTGGCGTGGAGTCCTTGTTTGAATGTGATCATGAGTTCCATCCCCAGCAATGCACAAAAAGAAGACAACCAAACCTGGTGGTACACACCTATAATTCCAGCACTCAGGAGGCTGAGACAGGAGGACTGCTATGAGTATGATATTTGAGGCCAGCTTGGGCTACACATCAAGTTCAAGGCCAACCTGAATTACACAGCAAGACTGTGACTCAAAGAAAGAAAAAAGAAAAACCTCAGGGCAAAAGTAAAACAAAGAAAAAACCCAGAATAATGAATTCATGGGGCTCGGTGGGATGGCTCAGTGGTCTAAAGCGCCTGCTTGGGAAAACTTGGGCAGCTTCTGGGACCGTGGTTCGATACCCGGCACCACATGCTGCGCTGGCCCTGCCCTCGGGGTGGGCTGAGCAGGCCATGAAAATGAGCAAATAAACAAAGGTTCTGAAACAAGAAAAAAAATAAATAAAATTAAAAAAAAAAAAAAAAGAAAAGAATAATGAATTCATTTTGGAATTATGGGTACATGATGACATATTTTGGTTACTTTCATCCCATCACCAACCTTTCCCTCTCCTTTCCCCTCCCGTCCCCCAGCCCTCTCCCAGTCTCTTTAAGTCTACTTTCTGGCTTCCTCGCATCAGTTTCAGGGTTTTGTCTGTTCTTTTTGACCTTAGTTTCATTGTTTCTGTTTTGCAGTCCTGTGGATTGAGCCCAGGGTTTTCTCTACTGAGCTGTATCACAGCCCCTATTTATTTGTTTGTTTGTTTGTTTGTTTATTGAGACAAGGTCATGCTAGATTGCTAAACTGCCTAGGCTGGACTTGAACTGTGATCCTCCTGTTTCAGCTTCCCAGAGGGATGGGATCTCAGGTGCGTGCCAGCAAATTCTACCCCAGCTAGAGTTTCATTTTTTTAAGATAAGAAGTTCTGGAGCTGGATGGTGGTAACAGCTGCACAAGGCAAGTGCACTAATACCATTGCTCCGTACCTTAAAAATGGTTAGGAGGGACCTGGCAGGATGGCTCAGTGGTCTAAAGTGCCTGCTTGGGAAAGCTTCGGCTTCAGGGACCGCGGTTCGTTCCCCAGCTCTACATACTGTACCAGCCCTACCCTCGGGGCAGGCTAAGCTGGCCATAAAAATGAGTGAATAAACAAAAGTTCTGAAACAAGAAAAAAATAAAATAAAATAAAAAATTTTTAAAAATTGTTAGGAGAGGCTAGGGACGTAGCTCAGTGGCAGAGCTCTTCAAGTATAAGTGTAAGGCCCTGGCTCCACTCTCTACACATACACACACACACACACACAGTTAACATGAGTGGGCCTGAACTTTTGAGCAAAATGAATCAGACACATGTATATACCAGATTGTTTCTCTGCTGTAGAAACTGAGCGTACAAATGAAGACCAAGATATGTAACAGATACTGAAAAATGGGAAGAAAATGTTCAAATAAGAAAAGGAACAAGAGAGGAGGGAGAGGAGAAGGAAAGAAGGGACAAGATAAAAAGAATAGAAAGGTTGCCTGGCAAGTGCAGGGGCTTAAGTTCAATGCCCAGTACTGAGAGAGAGAGAAACATAATGGAAACATGGAAGCAACGCTTTTGTAAATAAGGAGGGGAAGAGGGGTTTAATGGAGGGGAGAGAAAAGGGAAAACAAAAAAGCAAGCTATCTCATGCACAGCTGCAAACTCTCTATGATGAATGTGATCACTATGTGTAATCTAAAATGTACCAATAGGGGCCCGGCGGGATGGCTCAGTGGTCTAAAGCGCCTGCTTGGGAAGGCTTGGGCGGCTTCAGGGACTGCGGTTCGATCCCTGGCACCACATGCTGCGCCAGCCCTGCCATCAGGGCGGGCTGAGCCGGCTATAAAAATGAGTGAATAAGCCGGGCGTGGTGGCTCACGCCTGTAATCCCAGCACTCGGGAGGCTGAGGCAGGAGGATTGGTGCGAGTTCGAGACCAGCCTGGGCTACAAAAGTGAGCTCAGGACCAGCCTCAACTGCATAGCGAGACCCTGTCTCAAAAAGACAAAAAAAAAAAAAAAAAAAAAAAAAAAAAAAAAAAAAAAAAAAAAAAAAA
>PVJA010011302.1:0-45000 GCA_004027025.1 Myocastor coypus
CCAATGCTGTTCTTTTTTCCAGCAGAAATCTCCTCAGCCTGATCTTTACTTCCACATATTTCATCTTGATAATTTTACCTCCTCTTCCCTCTTTCTTCCCACTTCTCTAAATCTCCTTTTGATCTGTCAGCTGTATTTGAATGAATAAATGAATAAATTGAATTTGTTTAAAATGACTCCTTATACTGAGGAATACATTTTGCGTCTCCTTAGCATACATATAATAAATCCCCAAATCTGTGGGCTTAGCTTTTCCTCTTCTTATTTTGTGTGGCATAAATAATATACAGCTAATCAAATTCTTTTGAGCAAAATTCAATAAATCATTTTACTTTTATTTCATTGAGAAGTCATAAAATATAATTAGAACATTCAAATAAGCCTGCCTAATAAACTAAGAATTTTGGTATAAATGTTAATATTTGTCCCTTTATTTCACTACTATCATCATTTGCAAAAAGAAGCACCAAAGCACTTAGAATTGCTAATTATTTTCAAGAATCCATGTAAAGGAGTAATCATTGCAATATGAACATATAAGAATAAATTCTATACTCTTTATCATACAAATGAGATATCACAACTTTAAGTCATAACAGGCAGTGACAGACATTAAGTACTAAGGTGGAATATATCAATCCTGTGCGAATACACTTATGGCTTACTTTCCCATTCCATTGCTCACTGATGCCAAATAAAATGCACGGAGGAAACACATTTAATAAATCCAATGTCAATGCTAGATAATTAGATCCATTATACTCAAATTTAAGTGTTAAAGTTTAATATCTCCATTGCAGGATTTCTGAATTATAAGACTAAGAAAACTGGTGCTCATAAATACACGTCTTAAATGAAAACTACAATTATAATTATAAAATAATTCACGCCTTTCAACAAAGTTCCAGATGGTTTATGTTTGAAGAGTTTTATTATTGTTCATGTTTTGAATTTTCAAGAAGTTCTATATGCTTAATTATTTTGAAAATTATCCTTATGACAAACTATGTCCTATTTCATGGTATTAAATTTTCATGAAATTATTTGAATATGCATTGCTAGATTAAAAGATTAATCAGTTTGGATTACTTGATGCAAATCAAAAAGAAGCACTTTCAAAAGACACTAGAAATATTTCTTTAAAATTCAAACAAGGTCATGTGCTGTTAATCTGTACTTTTTATTTAAAATGCAATGCTTTCAAATTCTTTAGTCTGTTGTAAATTCATTGTTATGTCTGAAAATTAATAAATCTTAAGCAGATGAGCTTCATTGACATATATGATACTTATACCTTTCCTCTTTTATTCATTATCTGAGGAGTACCTATGCAGTTAACTTTTTGATTCATCACTATTCTTAGTTGTAAAACAGGGCTCCTGATATTATTTGGCAAGACACTTGCAAACACAAATGAATGAACACACTTATACTGCTAGTACCTATACACAATTAACATTTTTTGTTAATATGTATAGCTCTTATTTCATTATTAGATGTTACAATTGATAATTTTTCGAGCAATTTTGAATCTAGATGACACTTTATTGGTAGTGGAATGAATTCATCAATGACTGGTTTGGATTATAGCATTAATGTCCAATATAAAGTTCACACGTTGTAGCTTTAAAATATTAATGTAATGATTTTTTTAAAATTTTCAATGGCTTTGTCATAAAAGACAGTCATGTACTTTTCAATAAATAGGATTAAGGTGTAATTGTGGGCAACAAATTGGAGAAGCTCAGTGTGGCTCACAGTGGTACCACTAGAGCTGAGTGTCCAGGGTTAAACGTTCTATTACTGTCTCCCCCTGACAGCAAGGAGTTAGCCATAGTTCTCTCATTCATAAACTGAAGAGATATAATTACCTTAAAAGTTTTAAGTAAGTTTCTTGAAATAGTAAGCATAAAATAAATCTCACTATTCTTGTAACTTTCTGTTAACTATAGAAGTCACAACAAGGAGTTAAACAGATTTGCTCACCAACATAATGGGTTTGATTTCTCTGTTGAGGGATCTATCAAATTCTAAGAATTATTATGTTTAAGGTAAATGGCTAAGGCAAATGTAAATATTGAAAATAATTTAATTAATTATAGATTTGTTTGATTTATATGAAGTTATGTAAGTAATCATTAAAGATTTAATTTCCACGAATATATATATATATATATATATATATATATATATATATATAAACATGAAATGGACAGGTGAAGTAAGTAATTAATTTTTAGGAGGCTACCTGGCTTTGTTTCAGGGGTTGAACTGTGAAAGTGCAACATTGGACTTTTTTGCTTTGCTTGGTGTTTTTGTTTATTTATTTGTATTTTGTCAGACAGAGTCTTACTATTACAGGGTGTAATCGAAATCTGTGTGATCCTCCTGCAACAGCTGCATCAGGAGTACTAGGATTGCAAGTACATGGCACTATGTCCAGCTAATGCCAGATGTTTTAAATGGAGTTACTAAACAGGTATATTAATATCATAAAATCCATTCCATGACCTTAAATCATGAGACATATATTTGAAAATAACACATTAAGAACTATATTTGTGAATGACTCAACAAATTAATGACACCAAAACAACTAATAACAAATTGACTAAGGCTGGGGAGATACATCAGTAGATTAAGTACTTGCCTTGCAAGTGCAAACTCCTGAGTTCAATCTCTGGTACTGAAAGACAAACTAAATAAAATGAAAAAGATTCTGAAAAGAGACAGTCACATTAATATTGTAAGATTTTACAATTTTTTAGGAAACAATATTTAGTATAGAGAGCTTCTTACCTTACTTTCATAGAAATGATTTTCTTCTCTATTTTTCATTTTTATTAGTATGCATCTATAGTTTAAGACAGTTACACTTAATGTAGGAAGTCTATGTATGTACTTGTGTGTGTATATATATGACAAATACTAATACTTTCATAATTTTTATTAAAAAATTCATTATGCCATGAATTATTTTTTTTTCAGGTGAGAAAATTTTATTTTTTAATTCAAAATATTTATTTATTTATTTTAAATTTAACAATGGTTTTATTACATAGTTTTCATCATCGGATCAGTTCAGATTAATAGATATAGGTATAAAAGGTTGATCAAACAATTAAACACTTTCAATAAACATTACTTTTTTTTTTTTTTTTTAACATTTGACACACTGCATATTGTCCTCACAATAGTTATACAGAGCACAGGGTGTTGGCATGACACACCTTCCAGTTGGTATTGGTAAGGAAAGAAAAAAATTTAGATTTGCATTTCACGAATGGCTAGCGATGTGGAGCATTTCTTTATGTATTTATAGGTTTTCTGTTTTTCTTTCTCTGAGAAGTGTGTGTTCATCTCAGATGTCCATTTCTGGATTGGGTCTTTGAATTTTGGAACCCTAATGGATTTTAGTTCTTTGTAGATTCTAGATAGAAGACCTTTCTCTGAATACTTGTTAGTTAAAATCTTTTCGAAATTTGTGGGTCGTCTTTTCACTCTGTTGGTGATTTCCTTTGACATGCAGAAACTTCTTAGCCAGAAGATGTCCCATTTGTTGATGCTTTCAAGTGTTAAACGTGCAATTTGATTTCTGTCAATGAACTTCTTGCCTACTCCGATATCTTCAGGATTTCCTCCCACATTGTCTTCCAGGAGATTTAATGTTTCTCTTTTAATATTTAGATCCTTAATCCATTTCGACTTTAGTTTAGTACATGGTGATAGACTAGGGTCAAGTTTTAGTTTTCGGCATGTAGAGAGCCTGTTTTTCCAGCACCATTTGTTAAAGAGACTATTTTTCTTCCAATAAGCGTGTTTGGCCCCTTTGTCAAAAATAAGGCAGCTGAGTGTGTTTGTATTTGCTTCTGCATCTTCTAATCTACTCAGTGATCCTCAGGTCCATTTTGATTTTATTACTGTAGCTTTGTAGTATAACTTTAGGTCAGGAATTGTAATGCCTCCTGCCATACCTTTGTTGCCCAGAATTGTCTTTGCAATTCTGGGTCTTTTTTGGTTCCAAATAAATTTTAGGAATAATTTCTCCAGATCTGTGAGGTATGTTGATGGTATTCGGATAGGAATTGAATTAAATCTGTACAAAAAATTTAGGGAGTATGGCCATCTTAACAATGTTAGCTTTTCCTATCCAGGAGCAGGGAATATCTTTCCATTTTCTGAAATCTTCTAAGATCTCTTTTTTTAGAGTAATGTAGTTTTCATTGAAAAGGTCTTTTACTTATTTAGTTAGGTTAATCCCTAAGTATTTCATTTTCTTCAGTGCTATCATAAAAGGTATTGCTTCTCTAATTTCTCTCAGTGTGTTTGTTATCTATGTAGAGGAATGCCACTGACTTTTGTGTATTGACTTTGTAACCTGCTATGCTACTGAACTGGTGTGTTAATTTCAGTAGCTTTGTGGTGGAGTTCTTTGGGTTTTCCAAATAGATTATCATACCATCTGCAAATAATGATACTTTTGCTTCTTCTTTACCTATTCTAATTCCTTTTATGTCTCTTTCTTGTCTAATGGCTGTAGCTAATGATTCCAGAACTATCTTCAACAAAAGGGGTGAGAGAGGACATCCTTGTCTTGTGCCAAAAGACTTCAGTTTTTCCCCATTTAGAATTATGTTAGCTGTTGGATTATTGTAGATAGCTTTTTTATCACGTTGAGTTAGAGACCCTGTATTAAAATTTTCTGTAGTACTTTGAACATGAATGAGTGTTGCACTTTGTGAAAGGCCATTTCAGCATCAATTGAGATGATCACATGATTTTTGGCTTTGGCTTTATTGATATCGTGTATTGCATTTATTTATTTGCCTATATTGAGCCACCCTTGCATCCCTGGGATGAATCCTACTAGGTCATGGTGTATAATCTTCTTGATGATTAGTTGTATTCTATTGGAGAGGATATTATTGAGGATTTTCGCATCTATGTTCATCAGAGAATTTGGCCTGTAGCTTTCTTTTTTAGTTACACCTCTCTCTGGTTTTGGTATCAGTGTAATATTTGCCTCCAGGAATGATTTTGAAAAGATTTCTTCCTTTACAATTTCATTGAAGAGTTTGAGGAGTGTTGGGATTAAGTCTTCTATAAATTTCTTGTAGAATTCAGTAGTGAGTCCATCAGATCCCGGACTTTTCTTTGTCAGTAGGCTTTTTATTACATTTTGTATTTCACTGGCTTTTATTGGGTTATTAGAGTTGTTATATCTTCTTGATTTAGTTTGAGTAATTTGTACTTTTCATTCCTTATTGCTTGAATTTGAGTCCTTTCTTTCTTCTTTTTGATGAGGTTATCTAAGGGCTTATCAATTTTATTTAATCTTTGAAAGAACCAGCTTTTGGATTTATTAATTCATTGTGTTGTTTTCTTTGTCTCAATTGAATTAATTTCTGCTCTAATGTTTATAATTTCCTCACGTCTTTGGGATTTTGATTTCAATTGTTCTTCTATTTCTAGTTGATTGAGGTGCTCCAGGAGAACATTTATTTGCTCCCATTCTGTTTTCTTAGTGTGTGACTTCAGAGCTATAAATTTCCCTCTAAGAACTGCTTTCATTGTGTCCCATAAATTCTGGTAAGTTGTGTTTGAATTTTCATCAAACTCAAGATATTGTTTAATTTCTTGTTTAATTTCATGTGTAACTCACTGATGGTTGAGAAGAGTGTTGTTTAATTTCCATGTGTTTCTGCAGTTCTTGTGGTTTATGTTGTCACTCATTTCCAATTTTATTGCACTGTGGTCAGATAATATGCATGGGATAATTTCAGTTTTCTTGCATATACTTAAGCATGACCTGTGTACTAATATGTGGTCTATTTTTAAAAATGTCCCATGCACAGCTCAAAAAAAAAAATGTTTATTCTGAAGTGGTTCAGTGGAACACTCTGTGTATGTCCACTAATTCCAGTTGTTTCAAGGTCTGGTTCAGCTCTGCTACTTCTTTGCTAAATTTTTGTCTGCTTGATCTATCTTTTTCGTATAAGGGAGTGTTGAGGTCTCCTGTTAAGATTGTGTTATTGGATGTTAGATTTTTCATGTCCGTTAACGTTTGTCTTATATAACTTGCTGCTCCTCTGTTGGGTGCGTACATATTTATGAGTGTCACCTCCTCATCTTGAAGTTTTCCCCTAACCAATATGTAGTGGTCTTCTTTATTTTGTTTGATCAGTCTTGGTTTAAAGTTTAGACTGTCTGCAAGCAGGATTGTTATCCCTAATTTTTGTTGAGGTCCTGGAGCATGCAGTATTGTTTTCCATCCTTTCACTTTCAGCTTATGAGTTTCTTTATGAGTTAATTGTGTTTCTTGTATACGGCATATTGTTGTATTTTGCTTCCTTATCCACTCTACCAGTCTATTCCTTTTAACTGGAGAGTTGAATCCATTTACACTTACAGTTATAATTGAAATATGTCGACTTATGATTGACATGATGTTTACTTACTATTGTGTACCTCCTTTTCTCCTGTGTTTAATTGAGTAGCCTATTTGGTTGGATTTTTCTGTTCTCATTTCTTGAGTTGGAGTCATTTTGGTCCCTCTCTAAAATATTTTTTAGTATGCTTTGTAGGTTTGGTTTTGAGGCCATGAAATTCTTTAGTTGTTCATTGTCATGGAAGTATTTCACTTCTCCCTCATACTTGAAAGAGAGTTTTGCAGGGTATAGCAGTCTGGGCTGAAATTTGTTTTCATGGAGGACTTGAAGCACTCTGCTCCATGCTCTTCTTGACTTCATGGTTTGTAAAGAGAAATCTGTTGTTATTCTGATGGGTTTTCCTTTAAATGTGATCCGTTTCTTTTCTCTAGCAGTTTTTAGTATACTATTCATCTGCTGGATTACTGGAATCTTGATTATTATATGTCTGGATGTGTTTTTAGTCGGGTTGGTGTTATTTGGGGTTCTGTATGCTTCAGTTGCCTGCATGTCCAATTTTTTTTTTGGGGGGGGTTCTGCTATTACTTCTGCCAATATTCTTTTTATATCCTTTGTATTGATTCCTTCTTTCTCATTGATTACTATTAATCTCATTTTTGCATCTTCTTGCAGATGTTGAATTATTTTTTCCTGCATCCCAGTTGTTTTTAAGAGATCCTTTCTTATCTTTTCACTACCTGCAATCCTGTCTTCTAGACCTGAGATTCTATCTTCACTTTGGTTTACACGGATTTGCCAGTTTGTGATTGAGATTTTATTTTCCTGTATATCTCTTTCAAACTGTTTCATGCCATCTATTTCTTGCTTATATTGTTCACTCAGGGAGTCCATCATTTTTCTATGCTCCTCTAATTTTTTATTAATATCTTCTTTAATAGTAGTAAAGTCTCTCATTATATTTATTCTCTCTCTCTCTCTAATTCAGAGGTTATTTCTGCTCTGTTCTCCTCTCTATCTTTCTGTATTTGTTCCTCTACTTTAGATGATGTTAATTTAGACATGTCTTTTTTAACTTCAGTGGTTACTTTTGCCCTGGTTTCCGCTATACGTTTCTGCATGTGTTTTTCCACTTCAGCGTCTATTTTTTCACACATTTCTTTTTTTACTTGTTATGTTGTCTCTGACCTGAGTTGCTCTATATGTTTCTGCACTTGTGTGTCCACCTCAGAAGCTATTGGTTTAGAGATTTCATCTGCATGATTCTCATTTTCTTGTAGGGTAGTATCTCTTGTATCTGTTACAGGTGGGCTAGGAACCTGAGATTGCATTTTGCTCCTTGTATGTATCATTCTGTACAGCAGTGACCTGCAGGACTTGGGGGCCTCGCTCCTGGGTAGGCTAAACTTGTGAGGAGCCTGAGGTCTGACTCAGGTGGTGGACCTGATGCTAGATAGGCTATGCTTGTATCTTGCTGAAGATCTGAGTCACATGTTGGGCCTAGCTTCTGGCTTGGCTGCTTTTACAGTGGGCCAGAGTAGGTCTAAACTGGTGGGCGGGGTCGGAATACTCACGCGAGTGGGCTGGAGACCTCAAGCGAGTGACTGGGATGTCTTGTGGGCATGCGGAATGTTCAGGCAAGCAACTGGGGCCATGAATTATTTTTTAACAAATAATTTTTAACAAAGGTGTTGTAGATAAAGATAGAGATGACACATGCTTGACACTCATGAGCTGCCTCAGCTGCTTAGAAATGGGACCATTCAGGGCAGGCGAGATGGTTCAGTTGATAACTGTGAGCTAATAAACCTTTCCTTCCCTCATCTTGAGTGTTGAGTATTTGTCCCAGGAATGATAGAAAAGTAACTAAGACACCATTGTTCTGGTCTTATAGATATGTGCTGCTTCTAATATAATTTCAGTTACTGCTATATTCTCTCTCAAGTAAGTGGTTGGTTTACAAGAAAACAAAAAAAGGTATTAAATGAGAGTAAAAGACTAGGAAAAATATCAGAGGATTGACAGGCTACAATTTTATATACACTTAGATTTCTAAATTTCCTTGTAAAAGTGTGTAACTTCTTTTATCACATTCTGTAGAGATTTATTAGAATATCAATGATTGATAAAAAATGCCAATCCAAAGTTAAGTCTAAGATCTTTGATGCTCAGAAAGAGAGCAATGTTAAGCTCAATGTACATTATGCTCTACATATGTTATAGAGCAATAGTCTCACTGAACTTTTCTTCTGGAGGGTTAAGAGTTAAGTTTATAGACCCAAAATTTCGAGGAAAAAAAAAAAGGACTACAAAGATAGCCAATATTCTGTCCTTAGCCCTTCTAGCTCAATGAGGACTCAGGACATAAGTGAAACTATGCTGTAACATCCTGTAACTCAGTGGTCTCCCAAATTTGACAGTGACAACAGTTCTACAAAACAGTGTACATGGTTTTATAGTAAATCCTGAGAGGATTTGATGGACCTTGGGATGCATTACATTTTTGTTACACAGTTTTAGGTTTAACTTGCCCTTAACCACCCAGAAGAAAAGTTAAACTATGAGGCCTAGAACATAAAACTAAATTAGTATGCTGAGCTGTAAAAGGCTTAAATCAATAACTTCCAACACTGCCAGTTTTGCCAGTAACCCACTGCAGTTATGAAACTTTAGACTATGTACATAACTGCTTTCTCCTAGTTCAATGAGATGAATTTTTTGTACCAATAATGATTAGAATTATAATCATGTCTACCCTCTGTGTTCTGTATAACTACTACCTGAACAACAATATACATTGTATAAATTGTTGGGAATGTACTACTAGAGTGTTTTGAAACTGTCACATTTTTATTACTTATTAAAAGTTATAATAAAAAATAAAGCTTAGGCAACTGCAAGGATCCTGTGGCACATGCTGTGCCATCCCCATCCCCAGTGCAAGCTGAACAGGCCAGAGAGAGAGAGAGAGAGAGAGAGAGAGAGAGAGAGAGAGAGAGATGATCATTCAGCCTGTTGTTAGCAGAAAGACCTGGAAAGAGACCTAGTACTGTCTACACAATAAAATATTTTGTCTATTTTTTCTTACCTGTTACTTTTAAGGAAACATCATCAGAACTCTGAGTACCAATTAAGTTCAGACTATTAGGAAGTCATAATGTTCATAAAACATGGCACTAGATCCTCTAAAGTCAAATTATTACAAATCAAATGGAAATCTTGAAGTGCAAAGAGGATAGTTGTCTGGCAGCACATGCAGCCACAGCTAAAATGTAACGATCATGCTCACCTAACCCACTGGCTCCTACAGCCTTACAATAAGAAAGTGAAATTTTGTGCAGTTCCCACTTTGACATATCTATTGCAAATAATTATCACTAATTAGCACTATTCTTCCATTTGTAAGAACTTAGAACATTTTTTTTGTCTTTTTGAGACAGGGTCTTGTTGTGCAGTTCAGCCTGACTTTGAGCTCATTTTTGTAGCCCAGGCTGGTCTCGAACTCTCACCAATCATCCTGCCTCAGCCTCCCAAGTGCTGGGATTACAGGCTTGAGCCACCACGCCCGGCTAAGGACATTTTTGAAAGCCTTGTCATTTTAAAAATAATGTAATACTTGGTACTATATAACTAATGATTTATCCTTCAAGAAATTCAAGACAAAATATTCCTGTGTACATTATGCATACTCCTCTTGCAATTACCAAAGGGGTACAGATAATAAAGAAAATAATGGAATGAAATAAAGTATTCCCCTTTTAAGTATTATTGAAGAAACTTTATCATACAGTAAACATTGTCATAAAATCTTGATTGGCATATACAGTTTATGATTTAAGTTGGAGGAATGCCCTTTGTCTCCACACAAATCCACAGGTAATCCTGAGGCAAGTTTCTCAAAGATAAAACTTATTGGGGTTGTGAAGAGGGTCCGCTTCAGTTCACCTGCACAGCTACAATGTAAAAGAAAGAAAATATTGAGCTTGTCAGAGGGTATATTAAAAGCAAAAAGCACTAGCAAGGAAAGCATTCATGTGAGGGTGAGTTTTGCATTTAAAATTGAATGGGGAGCTTATGTTATTTTAATAGTGACATACTGTGTCCATCAGTATGCAAATTCTGCTGTACTGGGAGTATCCAAGGTCTCCCTTAGTGCTGATAAATTGTCTGAAATCATTGGGCTCAAAACTGCTGTTGTCATCATGTTATAGTTCATCGTAGCAAATGAATGCAGATTGAGCTAAAGGGACGTGGTGCATGGGCCAACGTCCAGGAGAAAGCAGGTGCGTGCCTCCAGGTATCCCCTTCTAGTGGAGTCACACAGATGCACTCAATTTTCCCAGTAACCGTGTGTGACAAAATACATGAAGTAGTTCTAGGCAGGGAACCATCTGTGACTTTATTTTGAACCTTTTGATCCATGATTTTGTTTGATTTGATGGCAGTGTAGGAGAGGATAAAGCACAGCCGTCATACAAACAACAACACCGTGGCTGATCTTAGAAATCCAGATTGCTGCCTCATAGAGGACAAGTGAAATGTTTTTTATATTATTAGCATAATTTAGCCCATCAAACAAATACAGCATGATACAAAGCCACAGGTGTACAAGACACTCTTATCAGGTTGAATATCCCAAGAGATGGGAACACTTTTAGGAGCAGCAGGAAAAACACCATTCTTTAATGCACAGGGACCCAGAACCGCTACTGAATTAAGACATTGCCAGATTTTTGAGACAAAAGCTTCACTCTATTCTAGGACTCTATACTAACAAGTATTTTATTACTTTTATTTCATTGTACATTTTAATGAAAGTGACACTAGAAGACACGCTTTACACTTGACAAACTATGATTATATCCTATTTCTATAATATTTTGGAGAGAGGAGAGAGAAAAAAAGAGAGAAAGAGATAGTCAGAAACACAGAAAATAAGAACAGAGATTCAGACATAAAGAAAGTGGTATGTTTGGGTACAATGAAAAGCCCATGGACCATGTATCAGCAAGTAGTATTTCTTCACACAGATTGCTTAAGAGGAAAATAAACAATAAATCTCTTGAAGCATCTGTCTCACTTTAAAATTGTCCTTCAGTTGTTCAAGTTGAAAACAGGCAGTTCAAGGGGAGTTATCCTGAATCATGTAACCTTTTACTGTACAGTGAATTAGGTGAACTATAATGATGCTTAGTCAGATTGTGAGTAATTACAATCAGCCTCTTCCTTGATGTGACCTAGGAAAGTATGGATAGAAGGAATTTGATAAAGACAGTGTCCAAATTTGTCATGCCTACTTGGTAATGTCAAAATGTCCAGAATTATTTCAATGTATGCACCAGATCTAAAGATATGACATCAGTATTTCTCCTTGAATATTATGATCTCAGCTTATTTATCTTATTTCCTTAACTTTATGTATTGTGGGCATATATGTAAATAAGCCTTTTAAAAATTTTGTTCATTATTATTAGGTGCATTGTGTTAGGGAAATAGCTCAGTAAAATAAGCGCTTGCCTGGCAAATGCAAGGGCCTGAGTTCAATCTCTGATTACACACACACACACACATACACACACAATATGATTTTCCTGGCCCCACCTGCTGCACTGGCCCCCTCTTGAGTGGGCTGAGCCTGCAATGGAGACCGGGCGTGGTGGCCCATGCCTGTAATCCTAGCACTTGTAAGGTATAAACAGGAGGATTGCTATGAGTCAGTAGTGAGATCCTGTACCAAAAAAAAATAAAAAAATAAAAAAGTGACAAAAAATATTACGTGCATTTCATACTACTGTGCAAGTATCACCACCATCAATCTTCAAGACACTTTCCATCTTGCAAGAGTAAAATCCTACACCCATTAAGGGGATAGATTTTCTTTGGGACACATCTCTGCAGTACAGTATATATCTCACTTAGTGGAATCACGGGTTGTTTTTCTTTCAGCAACAGACTAATTTGAATTAGTGCAATGACTCAGATGTTCACTCATGTTGGAGCACTGGTTGTAGAATTCTTCCTTTTCTAGTATCAACTACATGCCTCTCCCATATTTTCCTTATTTCTTCACCTATTAATGGGCTCTAGGGATATTTCCATGTTTTAGATATTGCAAATGATGGTGCTATGAGCAGAGGTGTACAGTTTTCTCTTTTAGACCATGTTTTCAATCATTTGGATACATGCCCAGAAATATAATTTGCTGAGTTGTATAGTGACATATTTAGGCTTCTAAGCCTCTGTCACACGATTCTCCCCAGCAGCTGTAGCAGATGCCATTCCCTCCATTACACAAGTGTTCCTGGTTCTCTATATGTTGTCACAACTGGCATTCTATGTTTTTATTTTAATTGATAGTACTAAGTTTAAGTAGTATTTTGTTGTGAAATAGTATCTCATTTTGTTTTTATTTGCATTTCCCTAATGATGAGTGATATTAAAAATCCCTTTGTGTACCTTTTAGCCATTAGTGTGTTTTATTTGAAGAAATATATGTTCAAATCATTTTCCCATCTTTGAGTTCTATACTTATTTAGCTTTATTAGTTCTCCATTTCTCTGTATATCTACCCTTATGTGTTATTTATGATATATATTATAAACATTTACTCTCATTTTGAGGCACTCTTTTTATGTTTAAAGGGTTCCATTGTACATAATTATGATGTTTTTATTTTCATGAAGTTTTTAATCTCCTTCACTCATATTATCATCATTTACTTTATATTCAAGAAATTGTCGCCAGCTGCAAAGTCATGACCTATTTTCTTCTAAGAGTTTTGCAATTTTGACTCTCAAAGTTCCATTTCAAATCAGTATGAGCTATTCTTTCTACGTGATGTTGGATAAGTATCCACATTCATTACTTGCACATATATATTGAATTCGCTCACATTACTTGTTAATTAGAAGTCCTTCCTTAAGTTCAGTAGTCTTAGCATCCCTTCAGAAATAAATTTAAGCAAAAAGTATCAGCACTCATGTCTGAAATTTCTCTTTGTGTCATTGGCCCATCTGTCTATCATTAAGACTAGTGAATTTTCATTACTACAACTACATTTTATGTTTTGGATTTACAGCATTAATTTTTTAAGTGCTTCTGCCTTTTCAATGTTACTTTTATTATTTCTCATCCTTGAGAGTTTATATAAAAATGCTTATGTTTCAGTTGAAAATCAGTCTGGAATTTCTACTAAGGTTGCACCTCATTTGTATACTCTTTTGGGTAGTAAAGTTGTTTTCACAATATTTGCTTCAAATTCACCAATGTCAGATGTCTTACTGTTTATATATTTTCTTCAATTTGATTTTTGTATATTGTATAGTTTCAATTTGCAATGATTTCATTTATTTGGTTAATTTCAAAGTATCTTATTTCTGATTTACTATAAGTAGTATTAGTTCTTAACTTCCTTTTCATGTTTTTACTGTTAGCATATCCTTTTTTTTTTTTTTTTTTTTTAATGTGTGTGTGTGTACCTGGAATCAAACCCAGGACCTTACACTTGCCAGGCAGGGTTAGTATACCCTGATGATCTGTATTCTGCTTGTTTGTGTCTTGTGTTTTGCTGAACGAATGCAGTAGTTCTAGTGGTTACTTCATGAAATGTTTTCATTTCCTTTATATGATTTAGTAATATAGGAAAAAAATAATGCATGACTTGACCAATACATGTTTCTTTTGAATATTTTTCTGTCAGAATTATTCTGCGTAGACTTTATAAGTCTGTATTTAATGCACCTTCCAAATAAGTCATCCTAGCATTGTTTTTGAACTTATAGGAAAATTGGTCAGCATTTTAGCATTTATTAGGGTGTTTACAGTGAGTATTTTTCTGACTTTCATTATTTTGAGATAGCCTTTCTTCTATTGCTTGTTTTGTCATATGATCATATATTAAGCTAACATTGAAATTTGTCTTTTTTTCATCCATTAAAATGATAAAGTAGTTTCCGTCCTATGTTCTTGCGTTGTGATTCATTATATTGATCAATATTTGTAAGTTGAACCACTGATCAATATTTGTATGTTAAACCATTCATCATATTGTAGAGTTCTTTTAATATGTTGGTGAATCCAACTAACTAGAATTTTTGAAGATTTTTTCATTATACTTGTATTAATACTCTTTATTTATTTTGATACAGGGTCTCACTACATAGTTGAGACTCAAAGTGATTCCTCTGTCTCAGCCTGCCCAGCACTGAGATTATCAGTGCCCATCACCACACCTGATTCTCGGGGCATGTGCTACCAGGGTTTGAAATCAGGACCTTGCGTTTGCCAGGCAGAGATTTGGATCACCAAGCTATCTCCCCAGCCTGAATATTCCTTACTTACATACAAAACGTCAATTTATATGATAACTATCTACTAATAAAGAAGAAATCTTGAATTTTCCTATCACATTGTTATTCTTTGGTTTTGTAAGAGGGCATGCTGATTTCATAGAATTGAGTAATGAAAATTATTTTTTTGTACATTTTTAAATAGTTAAAAAATAATATAAGTTCTTCACAGGATTTTTAACACTAAACTATGAATTCATTAGGTCCAGGACTTCATTTTTTAGAAATTTTTGATTACTAATTACCATGCATATGCATATATATTAGAGGTTGGTGAGATTTTTAAAATTATTTGTGATCCAATTTTTATAGATTTTGTATTCTATGAAGTTGCTCATTTCACATAAATTTTGTGATGTGTTAGTAGACAACTCTTTACAGTACTGTATTCTCTTGCATTTTTTACTTTCATAAAATAGTTTGCAATATTATTTCATTTATTAGTTTTATAATTTGAGTCTTTTCACGTCTCTTCATCCTTTTTTCACATTTTCAAAGAAACACTTGTGGTTTCAATGATTTTTTTCCCCTACGTTCTATTATCTTCTGCATTCATGTTTTTAATTTTATTATACGTACCATTATGAGACGTCTTGGCTACTTTTTTGGTGCTGAGACATAATACCTGGTGCTGAGAGTTAGAGAAACAAGTTGTTATGATTTGTGTATAGGTGTCCCCCCAAAGCCTCATGCTGTCGTGGAGCTACTTCTGGAATTCATGATTAATGTGAAAATGGGTGCTGCCTCTCCCCTGGGGCAGGTGATTTGCATTTCAATGTAATGGAAGAGAAGTTAGCTGCTTCAGCAGCTAGATCTCCCAGTGCTCTTGCTCTTACCGGCCACAATGACAGTTTTTTTACTGCTATGTGCCTCTTTGCCTTGGAGCCAGCTGAATATGGACTGAAACCTCCAGTAACTGTGAGCTAAATAAACCTTTCCTTCCCTGATTTTGAGTGTCAAGTGTTAGTCTCCGCAAGGAGAGAATAACTAAGACAGAGGTTATTTGGCTCTCATTTGTGGAGCTTTCAGTTTGCAGTTGGTTGGCTCAAAGGCAGGTTGTCAAGGCAGGGAGGACACAAAGGAGAAATGGTGCGTGGCAGGCAGAATACAGAAAGGTAGCAAACAGCAAGCGACAAGCAACCAGTCCAGCCCACAGCAGCCCTCTTGTGCTTTCACCAAACCTGCATCCTTCAGAATGAGTCTCACCCAGACCCTTAGTCTCACATCCCATTGAACATCAGCCAAGGACAGCATCCTTGATCTGAGCACCACAGATCCTAGATCAGCCACACCCTAAAAGCCAACTTCTGGACTCATAATTCTTTGAGGAGACATCTAGATAAAATCCATAGAAGGAGATATTTGGCTTTTTGTTCTAATTTCATAAAACTTAAGGTGAGCTCTGTATATGTAGAGTTTTTCAACATAAGGATTTGTTCTCCTTTTGGCATTCAGTGCTTCCTTGTTTCTCACACTGTGATCTGTGTGGGGCTTTTTTATCTTTAGTATTTTCTAATTTTTCCTGTAATTTTTCTCATTTTAATTTTTGTTGCCGAGCCGGGCATGGTGGCTCACGCCTGTAATCCCAGCACTCGGGAGTCTGAGGCAGGAGGATTGGTGCAAGTTCGAGACCAGCCTGGACTACAAAAGTGAGCTCAAGGCCAGCCTCAACTGCATAGTGAGACCCTGTCTCCAAAAGACGAAAAAAATAATTAATAATAATAATAATAATTTTTATTGCCAAAATGATATTTAATGTCAAAAAATTTGACAAAATATTTGTGAATTTTCTGGTTTTGTATGTATAGATTTTTTACTTCATTCTACTAATGTTGGAGAATATTTATATATAACAACATTCTTGTTTAAATATGTTGAGTTTAAATTATAATCTAAAGAACACCTGTCTTAGAACATGGAGCATGTGGTTTTGTACATTGTTCTCTTGGCACTTTATAAATCTTTCTTCATTCTGTGAGAATCTGAAAGACTATTGTAGGGTTGTGGCCTATCAGATCTGCCATTGAGTCTCCCTTGTAGAATGATTTTATTGGAGCCCTTTTTTTTTTTTTTCCTAAAGGCACCATATTTTCCTTTCTTTTTATACTTTGTGATAATTTGGTTTAAAAGCATGCTGTCACATGTATACATCTGATTCTTCTTCCTTGGCATTTGTGTATATATATATGTGTATATGTGTATGTTTATGTGTATCATATAGCCATGTGTGATGACTTTCTAACTTCTTTGATATACATGATTAATAGTATTAAAGTGTGCTCATTGAAAGGAAAAACAACAAAATGAGAAGAAAAAACCACAGGCACTTAAAATCTTTTTGAATTCATTTATACAGAAGGGAATGAACTTGTAAATGTGAATGACCATGTCATAGAAATAAGAATTAATAATCAGAATAGATCCTCAGTGTTTGGAAAACAGAGTGATTATGGTCTACCAGTAGTCTTTCATACTATGAGAAAACATCTCCAGGATCATATGCAGAGTCATATGCCAAAATTGGTGTCCAGGTTGGAAGAAGTATTCCCATTGCTTCCAAATCTGTACTGTTTCCAGAATCTTCTATGCAACTAATTTCATTTGAGACTTTTCACTTCTTATAAAATATAGAAGTCTACAGGATCTCACTTTATAGATTGCATTCACAGTGATTTTCTTGTTTTCTGCCTCCCAGGCTCTGGGATTATAGGCGTGCACCACCACACCCAGCCTTAATCACTGTCTTAGTGCTCCACAGAGGTGGGGCTGGCCCAAACTCCTGCCTCTGGGCTCTGTGGAAGCAGGTACTTTAGTTCCTTAAGCTATCTGGCCACCTCCTTCATTGTAATTGTTCTTAGCATGGGATCAGCTATTTGAAATGATCAATGTATACCTAAAGAAGTGCATTCTGCACACTTTGATGCACATGCTCACTTTGCTTTATAACTATATTTTAGGAATATTCTCCTGTTCCTAATGATAGAGAGACTGCTATACTCTTTGAAGTTATTGAAGAAACACATATTAAACTAAACTGACAGCTGTGATGCATTATAGTGAATTTGCTATATAGGAAGTTAAAAGTCAAGATTAATAGACACTGACAAACAGTTAAAACAAGCTGTGGCTATAACTATAGAAAGGAGAGACCCAAATCAAAGAGTTTAGAACAATGTTTTCACTCTTGTTGTTGCAAATGGTATCATTTTCACACAAGCATTCAATTAACAGCATGATGACAACAATTGAGGGATTTTTAAATCTGAAAATAGAAACTAGAGTTGTATGTGCTCAGTTTAATAAGTTCTTTAGAGTATTAAAGGAATTTCAAAGTTATGTATTAACAAAAAAATCATAAATGCAACTGGCCTCACTTTCAAAAACTGAAATTATGATAAGTACTTTTTTCCTTCTGTCTCTTTTAAAAATTAGACTTCGTATTTTATATCAGTTCTTGTTCACAGCAAAATTTAGCTTAATATTGTGGCCAGGGAGATAGCTCAGGGACACAAGTGCCTGCCTGGCAAGTTCAAGGTCCTGAGTTCGATCCCCGGTTCAGGAACACCAACAAAAAAAAGTTTAAAAAATTTATATTAATGTAGGATTTTCATATGCCCATTTCCACCATAAAATCATAGCCTAAACTAATTGCATCTCCAGTAGAGTAGTGCATTTGCTACAGTGGACAAATGTACCTTGACACACAATCTGCATATGCTGTCCATAGTTTACAGTGGACCTTAACCTTTAGAGTGGACTGGTTGCTTGAATAGTCTATGGGTATTGACAAATATGTAGCAGCATTTATTCACCATTTAGTACCATGAAGATTATTTGTATGGCCTTAGAAATCCTGTGTCCTCTAGCTGTTTATCTAGTCTTTCTCCACAAACTCTTCATGCCACTAATCTTTTCCTGTCTGCCTTCATGTTACCCAGCATATTAGTTAAACAGCATCCAAAACACCTTTATCAGATTGGCTGCTTTCACTTAGTAACATACATTTATGTTTCTTCCATGTGTTATCACAGCTTTCTAGCCTATTTATGTTCAACACACAAGAATATTATGTTGCATGGCAGTAAACTGTGGTTTTTTGATCCACACATGTATGGAGGAATCTTTGCTCCTTTAGCTGTTTAAATATGTTGGATAAAGCTGCTATAAAGTTCTGTGTGCAACGTTCCACGGTGATGTAAATTTTCCGGTTCTTTATATAAATATTGTCTTAGATACTCTTCTCTTGTTGCTGAGACAAACACCCTACACTCAAAATGAGGGAAGGAAAGGTTTATTCAGCTTATAGTTACAGAGGTTTCAGTCCATATTCAGCTGACTTCAAAGCAGACTGGCCCACGGCAGAGGGCACACTTCCATGGTGGTGGGCACAGAGCAAGAGTCCTGGGAGAATTAGCAGCAACTCAAGCAACTAACTTCTCTTCATACATTACATTGAAATGCATTTCAACTGCCCCACGGGAGGGGCAGCACCCATTCCACAATAATCAATAATGAATTCTAGAAGCCGCCCTATGACTGCATGAGGCTTTGGGGGGGCACCTATACACAAACCATAACAAGTATCAAGTAATTTTATCTCTAACGTACATAATAAAGATCTTGCTCAGTAGCTTAGGAAACTGCCAAAGTAACTTCTAAAGTTGAAGTATCTTTTTCAGTTTCTCAAGAAATGGATGGAAATGACTAGTGCTTTTCTCACCTCAGCAATCTGGTGTCAGTGTTCTAGATGTGGCAATGCAAACGGTAAGGATTGCTGCCCAGGTGTTGTTTTCTCTGAGAATTTCTGAAGCATTTTATGGTAATTTTCATTTCTAAAGAAGAATAAACAACATATTTCAAAGAAATAGAGGATAGCAATTATTTCTTGACAAAAGGTTAACATGACTGACAGATATCTACTTTGAAACTCCTAAAGCAGTTAGTCCAGTAAAGTTATATAATTCTACCTCAGATTTTAATTATATAATTTAAGGTCCTTTAATAGTTACTTTCCCTTGTGAAGAAGGCTATATAAGTAAATTATAGGAAAGAAGTATACATAGTTTTAAATAAGAACAACTCTGTGTCCTGTGTATGTGACATTGTCATTTGCCTAGAACTTTTACATGCTTCTTTGTTGAACCATTTGAACTACACACAGCATAGATTTAGAATAGATATTTTTAATGGTTGAAACTTACTGCTGAAATTTAGAAATATTTAGAATAAAAACAAAGCCTTGCTTTTAGTATGTACTATGTTTGCGACGTAGATAAATTACTCAGGGATTTAGCAACGCTAATATAAACAATCCTGTGCTGCTACTTGCATGTACATAATGCATGATAATGATAATAAACAATTGTATAACCACTTTAAATGTAGATTATAAATTGCTCTTATTATTATTTTATTAGAATCTGTCTACCTATAAAAGCAATTATCGTAAAATAGTAGGTCATTTGGAGTGGCAGGAGCCTCATAAATGTTGTGATGTCTCGGTGGCATCAAGAGGTACGTGGAACACTGGCCACATGGCACACATTTGTGTAAGTACATGCTGTAGTGCATGAACAACAAAATTGCCTTAGGATGCATTTCTAGGTGCAGAACGTAGCATTGTGCGGTATACACTTGTATCTTAAATCACTATGAATATCCTACTCAATGGAGCAAAATGGTGTCCTGCATCATCTATAATTTTTTCAGTGCTTGGTCTTCCACAGGCAATGTACATGTGTGAACAATTCTTACATTAGCTTTATTGCACTTGTTCTCTGTGTGTACAAATACAAATCACAGCAAGAAGCAGTGTGATACTTAGGCTTCCCACCAAAATGCAAGCCATTTTCTCAAAATTCAAACTTCTTACATGATATTATGTATATCCCTCAAAAAACCAATTTGGTGAAAGTTTCATTCTTCTTAAAAATTTTATTTAAAAAATGCTACTATTCACCTTGCTGAAGTTAAGGAAAAAGCAGAAATGCCCTATGCACCTACCTGTTTTTCACAAATCTGCCTTATGAATATATATTTTGCCTTTTAAAACACTCCAGATATGACTATTTCTATTGTTTTAGTGCTGTAAAATGGTCATTATGTTGAGTTACACTTGGTGACATGTTTTTCTAATTATTTATTTTTCTTTCAATAGGACTTTACTTCATTAAATACTTCACATATTAAGATTATCTTTATAGTGAACAGCTATGGGTGCTGGGAGGTAGCTTAGCTGTGTAAGCATCTGCCTAGCCAGTGGAAAGGAACTGAAGTTCAATTCGTGGTACTGCATGCAGTGCCAGCTCCAGAACCAGGAGTGCTGGTGCACACATGTAATCCCAGTTCTAGAAATGGTGAGACAGGAGGATCATTGAGAGTCCGAACTGTGTGGTGAGACCCTGCATCCAATAAATAAATAAATTAATCAATTAATATTTTTTTGAAAAAGAAAACAACTATCACTTTAATTCTAAAATCTTGTATCTGACTCTTTTCTCCTATAGATTATAGTCCAAGCACTAAGACATGATGTACAAATGCTATAGCTTTGGGCCCCAGTATATTGCTGTAGCTTATATTTTGACTCAAAAATATACACAATAGATGAATAAACTGCCTTTTATTTCAATATTCACCTTATACATTTTATTCTAAAAGTTTATCCAGCATCTTCTTTTGCTTCAAAAAGAAGTGGTCATTCACTCATGTTTTCCTTGATAATTTCTAACATTGCCTGTAGAATACGTATTTAACATCTGTCTTGGAAAAGTCAGTTGTATGTTTCCTGACAGGTTTTTTTTTTTTTTTTTTTTGTCATGGATAACTTATATAATATTTGCATATAGGTGAATTTTTATGATATTCCTGAGTAATTGAATGGATGAATGCTACATCTTTATTCAAGTAAATGTCCTTTTCATTATTCTTCTCACCACAAAAACTGTTAGCTTTATCTTTAGAAAAGATTTACATACACTATTGTAGAGATATTATTAGTTGAGATTTATGATAATTTCATTAGACGTGGGTCTCCAGGGAAATGGAAGCAATATTCTCTGTTAAGGTAGGATCTACTTTACTATTCTAATGATTCTAGTTGTGGTTCACAAAGACCTTCTAAAATACATTGAAAAATAGAATTTTACCAGCTGAATATTAATTTGATCCAGTGAGGTTGACAAAGGTGTCCAGAGAAATGGAATCAATAGGAGACAGACAAATAGATGATAGATAGCTGCATAGATATATAGAGAGATTGAGATATTAATGTATACAAGGCCACTGATTAGGGAAGTTGGCACAGGAGAACATGGAAAACAAGAAGGCATATGATTGTCAATTAATCAATAAGGGAGCAAGGAAACCAGTTTAGATTTAGTCTGTATCTGATAGTTTTACAACCATAGGAATCACTTCTAAACCTCTGAGAACATAGTGTTGAGAAGTAAGGCTGCTGGTACACATCCTAGAGATTGAAGGACAGCCAGAATCCAGAGAACTAGAGGCTCTGACAGCTCTGAGTGGAGAAAAGGGCTCGGCTCAGAGAGTGAAGGAATTGAGCCATTTTGTTCAGCACAGCACCTTTGGATCATGCCTGTACTCACTGGTGAGGAAGGATCTGCTCCACTCACTCTATCGGCACTGGAGAGGCCTCTGAAATACATTGTAAAATAGAATTTTACCAACTGAACATTCATTTAACCCAATGAAGTTGACTCATAAAATTAACCATGACAGAATTGAAGGGAAGTTGCTAAAAAATATTACTGTAAGTGATGTACTTATCAACTGATAGGTCAGTGGAAAATTTAAAGAGAATATATTTGATCTAAGGACAAAAAGAAATCAGAGACGAGTAAGAAAATAAAGTTTCATTAAAGAACGGAGAACACTGAGAAAAACTGGATGGATTTCCCATGCGGTGGTATAGGAGATAATTTCAGCGAGTTCTCAGGGCTACCTCTTAGAAAATGTTGCAGTGTATGCTGAAGATTTTGGAATTAAATTTCATATGTTAAAAGCCAATGATTATGTTAGAACAAAAAGGAAATCATATTGCTTTGAAATGAAATAATGTAATAACAGTAGTTTCTTTCATAGTGACCAAAATAAGTGACTATAACATGTATCATTTCTATGTTCCATACTTTGGTACAGATTCTTTAGCTAGCATCACAGAAAGTGCTCAGTGTACCCAGAGCTGCTTATTTTCTGTTGATTCAACACCAAGCGCAATGGGAAGTGCTGAAATTTAAATAAGGGAGCAGAATAAATATTCACTACTGGGCCATTTTAGACTTGAGGTAAAATTTTCAAGTATCAGTGACACATTAGTAAGTTACATTTCATGCAGAATTCCATAAGACCTACAGATTTTTTTTTACTTGTAGCATAATTCAGGATAATTACTTTCAGCTCTCTCACACAATAAACTCAAATGCATCTGCTACTTTAATGAGAAAGCAATAAGACTAGAACAAATACATATGTCAACAAATTAAACATTTTTTAAGTTCCTTATAAGTTCAGATATCTAGAAATTTATTTTTTTTGTCTTTTTTGGGCAGCGTCTCGCTATGCAGTTCAGGCTGGCCATGAGCTCACTTTTGTAGCCCAGGCTCGTCTTGAACTTACATCAGTCCTCCTGCCACAGCCTCACAAGTGCTGCGATTATAGGCGTGTGTCACCATGCCCAACTGGATATCTTGAATTCAAAGCTTTTCGATTGCAAAAGTTAAGCTGTAGGGACGAAAAGCATGAATGTTGTGCAGTTTTTAAAACTTGCTGTTGTGGTCTCAAGATCAAATCAGTGCTGACAGAGTGCATCATACTTGCTGTCAAAGAAGAAAAAGATTTTGAGAAGTGTACATAGTGACTGGCTTTAGGTATCATAGGAGGAGAGAGAAAAACTTACAACCTGCACTGCCGTGGGCCTTCTTAGGAGATATAGTGTGAGACGTTAAATGACATTTTCAAACCTGACTTCCTCACAGTTCTTTATTTTGAGGTTGGATGAAATATGAAATGGAGGGCCCGGTGGGATGGCTCAGTGGTCTAAAGTGCCTGCTTGGGAAAGCTTGGGCGGCTTCAGGGACCGCGGTTCGATCCCTGGCACTACATGCTGTGCCAGCCCTGCCCTCGGGGCAGGCTGAGCCAGCCATAAATATGAGTGAACAAACAGACAAACAGTTGTGAAACAAGAAAAAAATAAAATAAAATAAAAAAAGAAATATGAAATGGGAAAATGTGAGCACAGATAAGAGATTTTTGACCCGTATAGATTCCCTACTTTTTCACTGGAATACTTGGAAATTGTGTGTGTGTGTGTGTGTGTGTGTGTGTGTGTGTGTGTGTGTGTGTTTGCCATTGTGCCTGTAAATATGTAGCAAGCACAGTGCAACAGGAGTTTTTGTTGTATGCCTTTTGGATTAAGTGTGTTTGAGACAAGATTTGATACTTTTAAGCCATTAAAGGCTGGTGCAGGAGCACCTCTAGTTTTACTTGTGAAATTTCAAGCCAGTTCAGTTGTGGTAATACCAGTGAAAGCAAACACCAACAAAATACACTGAGAAACTTTAATATTTGAAAATAGAAGTCATGGAGATCAATTGTTTGCTTTCTCTTAAACTGATTCTAACTTTAGAACAAACAGAATGCAGAAACCTCTCTCTGGTGCCAAAGTTCATGTTTTTGCTTCTTTAGAACAAATATAATCAAATGCTGGAGAGGCTGTGGGGAAAAAGAAAACTAGGATGGGAGGTCCTATTCAAACCAGCAATTTCCCCCTTGGGTATTTCTCCAGAAGAACTGAAAACCTGAAACCACAGCAATGTATGTTTATAGCAGTGCAATTTGTCATAGCTAGATTTTGAAAACAACTCAAATACTCATCAACTGAGGAATGGATAAAGAAGTGACATTTTAAAACTATTATCCAGGTATAAAAAAATGATAAATTTGAGGCTTTAATTAGTAAATTGATGCAACTAGAGACCATACCCTTTAAGTGAAATATGTGAACATCATATTTTCTCCCTCGTGTAAGAACTTGAAAGATTAAATAAAATCTGAAGAATATGATATCTACTGTGAAAATGAAATCAATCTGTTCACAAGGAAAGAATTATTGAGCTGAGGAGAAGAACTGGCGAAAGAGATATATCTATGTATGCATGCATGATGACTTGGATAATTGTACTGTAGAATTCTGTTGATCTATGGAAGGAAACAGTGCTTAACGTTTTCCTTCTTCTTTCCTCTTTCTTCTTAATTTGCTATAACATTCTTCTTCTTTTCCCCCAATTTTACATGCTTATAACTAAGTAAATATCATTACTTATAACTAATGTAAAAACTACGTTGAAGACAACACTATGCAACAAACACGGTCAAATTTGTATCATCTGGCTTAGTGAAATTATGTATCCTTTCTAACTTTTATTAATATGTTATATACCATTTAGATGAATAAATAAATAAGCAGAAATATATGTTGCTTTTTCCTAATTAACCAACATACAAATTTGAAAATGGAAATGATAACTGTAACAAGAAGTTTTTACTTGAAAACAGTGAATTGGAAAATAAAAGTTCTGTGATTCTGATTTGAGCTGGCTGAGGAGAAATATGGCCACAGAATGTAGTACCTAGTCCTTGTAGCAGTCACTGACTAAAGCCTCTAAGAATACTTAGACAATTTTATTCAGAAAGGGTCTCAGTAAATCATTACATTCCCAGGCTGGGCTCAACCTTAAGAACTTCATGTCTCAGCCTCCCACAATGCTAGGGTTATAAATGTGTACCATTGGGCCTGGCAAATTATTTTTCTTTAAGAAAAAAATCATTGTGCTTCTGTTTCTTTTTATTTTAAGAGAATTTTTAAAAAGAGAGAGTTTCAAAACAAGATGATAGGAAATTAAGAATATTTTTATAATATGAATTGTTAGTTTGAATATAGTTGTTTGGATTCCCAGATGTAAGCTTGTAAAACCGTGTTTCTTGTTTTGCCTTCCTGCAAGATGTCTCTTGACTGACTACTTTTCCTTGTGAGTAACTGTGAAAGAGAATCGAGAAGTGTATGCTTTTGTAACTCCAAGCTTGGGAAGACTAAGAACTTGTGAGGTATCCCAAGTCCATCCTGAACTCCTTTGCCAATATACATTATTGTTGTCACAAATGCAAAACAGAGCTCCCATTAGCTTCAAGTCAATTCTGTGTAGAAGTCGTGAGGACCAAAGACTTGACATCTGATTTCTCTAGTGTTGGGAGTGATGTCTTGGTACTCTGCACACTTGGACTTTCTGCAAATAAATGCAGCTCTCATAAGCCCTGGAAGGGAAAGAATATATCATTGGATTTAACTGAGCAGTAGATCCATTTGACTTCAAGCAAACATTTAACAGAAAGCAAGAAGAAACGCCACTGCAAATAAAATCCTATAATCACAGTCCTAACTTCACTATGGATGCAGTTCTGGAACCACTATTTGTTACAATTCAGTAATCTGCTGTTCATCTGCAATTGGCTTTCAAGCCCTACAAACTCTAACTCATGTAACTTCAGGGCAAACTGTTTGAAGGATTTAGGACTTATTTAGTTGTATACTGTTCCATTTCTGCTTGAGGAAGCATACTACTGGCTCTGCAGAACATCTTGTAACTGTAAGATATTTATGAAAGCCGCAGGAAATACCCTAAACATACTGATATTTTAACCTTGCCTTCCATTTTTCTAACCACTTAAGCAAATGGTTTGCTTTCCAATTTAGAATAGGAATCAATTTGGTCATCTCTTTTGTCACTGTCTGCTTTGTATCAGACATTTTTCTATCCATCAATATCTGAGTTCTTGCCAGTCTCCTCCTGCATATAACTACCAAGCCAATACACTAGTAGTGTTTTACTCCTTATTTTTTATTAATCTACTCATTTATGCTTAGATTTCAGCATTAGTTATATGTTAATTTAATTATAGCATTAATTAAAGAGATCATCAAGGGATCTAGTAAAATGCAAAGCTTAAATTAAAAGATCTGGTGTGGAGTCTGAGATGTACCATTTCTAATAGGTTCCCAGCCAATTTGTAATAATAATCCAGGCCCACACTTCAATTAGCAAGCTTAGAATACCATGCCACTGTCATCTTTTAATTACTGACTGTATCAATTACTGCTTTTTTGATTAAAGGCAGTCAGTTTGCTATGGTTCATTTAAGTGAAAATGAATTATGGGGGAAGCTTACTCTCAGGGTGATCTGGAGGGCTGAGTCAATAGGAAATAGTGTTGGGTTCCAAGAACAAATTCCCAAAGCACTCACTCAGCTTTGCCTCAAAAGGAGTTGCCATGTTTACCAATATCAACCGAGTGTTCTTTGCTGCCGTATGTACTGCACCCAACATTTTTGCCTCTACAGAAATAAAAAAAGCTGCTACCATAGTGACCAGCTTCTAAGCAACAGTGCTTCTCCCACAAGCCACACCAACATAATGGACTTTTAGCTTCTTGCATCTGTCAGCATAGTACTCAATAACAAGTGCAATTTCAGGAGATTTCTTCTGGTTCACATAACCTAAATAGCTCATCTTTTGCAATAGCTTCAGCATCTCTTTGTAAAGAAAATACGAAACATTGTTTTGGCCCTCCTGTTTTCTTCACAATAGGAAGTTGTCATGAACATTATAGACAGTACACAGTATTCATCTATCATAATCAATTTTCCAAAAGACCTATGACGGCTATGATTGCTAAAATGAGAAAGAATGAGGCAGAAAAATCTCAAGTAAATTGATACTTAGATATAAGCAACTTATTATAAAATAATAGGTTTCTAATTCATATACATATATGAAATTAATGTGAAACATTCAAAGTAAGTATTAAAACCTAAAAAAGAACAGTTAACAGTTTTTATCTAAATGTACCAGGCTAAATCATGCTTTTTCTTCTGCGACAGCATATACCCAAGTAAAATTTTATAACTTTCAATAGAATTCACAGTTTAGATATATCATTTTTACAAGCTTGAGTTAAATAAATTGCGAAGGTTCACATTTTGTGGAATCTGAAAGCACTAAACTGTTCTATTCTACACACCACATATTAGAAGCCAAAATTCGCACTTCTTTAGTTTGGAAAAGATAAACATGGAAAACCACCTGTTTTATGACACATATTGCATAGTCATAGATTTGTTCTCCAGAAATATTATATATTATATAGAGAGCAGAACCCTGAAGTTCCACACTTAGTGCCTTATTCCCCTTCTTACTCTATACTTTCTTTTAGCTTTATAGTACATCTTTCCTGGTGTAAGCAGAAGAATAACTAAATTGAAAATAGCAAAACCAGACAAATTATTCATTACTCAATATGCTACTGAAACAAGTATTTATCAAATAAAGTGGGCAATTGGCTTTAGGCTTAATCACTTTTGAAGTTCCCCTGGGTCATAGTCTTATTTTTGTCAGAACCCGCTGTATACTGTTTACTACCTAAGCTGAACATTTTTACTGTTAAGTTTCTGCATACTTCACTGATTGAAGTGAATATATTAGTTGTTAATTTGCATATATACTGATTACCCAGAAAAATCATGCTAGAGTGTATGCTGCTAAGTACTAAAAGAAAAACAAAAATGTCTAAGCAGTTATTTCTATTAGGGAGAATTTAAGTCAGTGTTCTAAAATTAACACAGTTATGAAAATTTAACAAGATTTTTCTGCTACTATACTTTCAACTTGTTATTGATATGAAATATTACTTCATTATTTATTTCAGTGAAGTTATTGTTCACTTTAAAATAATTTTGTATTTTATTAATATGATCCTCTGATGTTGTGCCACCCGAATGCGTGTAGCAAGACAGCAATAACAGAAAAAAGAAAATAAACTGTATTACTTGTTCTTTTTTTCATTAATGTACATAAAGTAGACACTGAGGTTGACTAATATGCATTTTTTGTTTTTTATGACTCAGCTGATACTTCCAACAATTAATTTCTGTGAACATCACTGAGTCTCTCAAATGTTTAACTAAAAAAATTTATTTTAACATCATCAGGACTTGATGTCACTTGACAAACAAGCAGACAAACTCAAAATTGTTTCAGTCAAGTGCCTAAAGTTATATATCATCAAAATTATAGATTTAGGAATCCACCTGGAAATATCCACTTCAGAATTTCTACAATTTCTAGTATGTAATTCCCAAGACTAAAAAAATCATATTTAGAATAAAACCTCTAACATTTCTGCTTACATTACTGAGCAAATCATTTACCTCAGTGATTACTGTTTAAATCAAGTTAATAATCATCACCTTCACCTAATTTATGTTGTAGTCAAAAGGTCAAACTTAGACTTTTGAAACATCATGAAACATGCAATTATTTAAGCTATCATATATCTACTAGTCAACTGTTAAATATCTTATGTTAATTTCTATCATAACATACAACATTTTTAGTGAGGAAACATCTGTGAAGCCTTAAGACTAGAGCATAACCTATTCTCCGACAGTAATCGCATAATTAAAAAACAGAGAATCCACAATTTACCCCCATTGTGATATTTCTTGCATTTGCCATGATCCTTGGAACCTTTGCCCCTCCTTATGCTGCTCCCTGTATTCCTCTTTCTCCCCATTCCGTCATTGCCAAACATTTTTCTGCTTAAGCCATCTCACGCCCCCCCAAAAAAAGACTCCACAGAACAACTGTCCATGTCCCTTGATGCTTTGCTCTTGAAATACTGCATTCACAATCGTATTTGTCTTTTCCATGATTTCGTCTCCTTGTTAACTCTTTTCATGCTAATGTCTCTGGTTCAGTGCATAGTGAATACTCTAAATATCTATCTCTGTAATAGGACTACTATTTCCACTACAACATTGCTGTAAAAGGTGGAGTTTACTCATTCTGTATGTGGTGAAGGCTATTTTTTCACTGTAAGAAGAAAACTATGCTGCAATAAATGTCCAGGTGCTCATTAAGGTATTGTTAACTGTAAGAACTACATTGTGTAACAAACTAGAAATTTTCATGTTCAGATTTGAATCATTTTAATGTAAGTAATTCCTTATAGAAAAAATTTAAAGTAACAAAATTATGATATTGAATTAATCCTCTTTATTTTTGAAATAACAATTTGCTCTAAAATTACATGACACATAACTGATATATAATCGTTTATACATACATACATTATTTATGCATAAATTCTATCTCCAACAGGTGCATTTACAACATGGAAATAATATAGCATGTATTCTAATTATAAAAAATTTGTTTTAAAATTTCACAAACAAATATTAACAAAATTCTTCTTAATTATTTTGTAATGGTAAATGTCATTTATAAAATAGCTGATAAAAAGAAGCTCAGAAATTTGCCTCTTAAAATTCCCTGTTAAAGTCATATTGATTCAATTTAAAATGTGAAGCAGTAGAGCCATTACATGAGAAGATTCTACTGTTAAAAATTGCCTTTTGTCAATAATGACTAATGCATAATTAATAAATTGTGCCGGGTGTGGTGGCTCACGCCTGTAATCCCAGCACTTGGGAGGCTGAGGCAGGAGGATTGGTGCGAGTTCGAGACCAGCCTGGGCTACAAAAGTGAGCGCAGGACCAGCCTCAACTGCATAGCGAGACCCTGTCTCAAAAAGACTAAATAAATAAATAAATAAATAAATAAATAAATAAATTGTGCTACTTTTAGCACTCAATTATTAAAGTAAGCAATCTAATGAGAAAATCAAGTTACACAACCTTTGGTGCAGATTAAAAACTCAGCAACTGTAACATAAAAGTGTGCTGCTGTATCAGAGGAAATGATTGTTGAGTCATTCAACATGCCTTGCAATTAGTTGAGTATGAAAATCCCAGCGTGTCACAATATGGCAATGAATCAGCAAAGCTTCCTAGTGATTGCTGACTACCTGACTCCTTCCTCAGGAACTACTGCTCTTGAATTCTCTGAATAAATATGAGAATGAAATTTAATGAAATGAAATAGTGAATATGGAATAATCTTTAATAAATTTGTCAGCAGTGGTCTAACTTGAAAGAAACTGGTTAATTTTCTTTTACGTATGATCTCTGAGTTTTACAGGGTCATCTAGCCTACAGTGTGTTTTAATTTTGCTCACTTAAACTTCTTGGAGGGAGGGGTGTTAGCAGTGCTACTTAAATGTCTTCCAATAAAGTTTTTTTCAAGAGAGTTCTCCACAGTGAAAAACCTCACTGTTAGTTTGACTTGTTAAGAAATTCAAAACAGATTTTCTAATAGCTTCCTAAGCTTGAAAGTACTGAGAAATACAGCATTATAACTAAAATTTCCTACAGAAACACAGGATTTATATTCGTGCCTATGTGGATATTCTAAAGCAATATGTCATCTCTGATATTTTCTTTCACTTCAAAAATTTATGTTTTCAAGCTAAAGGTCAATATTTGAAGAAATTTGTCTCAACATACTTAATCTTCAATAACATGATTTAGTTATCAGATGTCAGTGTTCTCTCAACTGGCTCAACATGTCCTGAATAAAATTTATGGCATTAGCTTAATATGGCCAAGTTATGGATAATCACACTTTCGAAGTTTCTTTTCATTTTGGAAGTGAATGTTTTTTTGTGAATTGTTAAGTATTGAGTGCTATTGCCACAAATTATAAACTAAAAGTACATGTAAAATTAAGCTATAAGCTATATGGGTACCCACAACCAGTGATAAGAATATTTGTTATGTATTCCAACAGCACAGTGATAACGCCACTTTTCAAAAACATACTCAAGAAGACTAACAATTCAGAGGCAGGAGGAGTTTTGGATTCTCTTCCTGAATTTGAAGACCTGGGCCACAAATTGTACATAGCTGAAGGAGTCAAGCAGGGGATACAAACAGTGAGCTAGCAAGGCACAGAGGAGAATTAGAAATAGCCCACAGTGCAGAGAAGTGACTCTGCTTCATGGAGACAGCTGGTCCCTACCCAGCTGAGATCTGCTTTGCAGTCACATAGACCCTGTGGACCAATGTTTCTATTGTTAGAAGAAATCTTACATTCATGTATTTTACTTCAAAACCATTAATTACACAAATGTCCTCTCTATCCCTCCTTCTCTCTCTCTCTCTCTCTCCTTAAAAGTGGCCTACAATGCCAAATGCCTTAAATAAGTTCTCTATTGCTATAGAAATCTTTCTTTTTCTTTTTTTTTTGGGGGGGGGGGTTTGAGACAGAGTCTCTCTATGCAGTTCAGGCCGGTCTTGAGCTCACTTTTGTAGCTCAGACTGGTCTCGAACTCACGCTGATCGTCCTACCTCAGCCTCCCAAATGCTGGGATTATAAGCATGAGCCACCACGCCCGGCTCTGGTATAAAAATCTTTCTAAATGAAAGTCAGTTTAATGGGCCATCTTCTATCACATTATGTGAGTAAGTTGTGGTTCACTTTATGAGACAGTTTGTTAATCTCTCAACTCTTTCACACCTCCTATCTTACTAAGAAAATTCTAAAGTACAAAAGAAACTCTCAGTTAACCCTTCATTTTGTGTACCCAAACACAGACAGTTTAGATACTTCACCAAATGTCACGTATTTGTGAAAAGCAATTCTGAAAAAAGAACAGGAAATGCATATATGTAAAGAAATAATATGGCATGTGTCAAATACCTGACACCCAAAATGAAGGAAGGAAAGGCTTACTTAGATTTCAGTTACTGGAAGTTTCAGTTACTGGAAGTTTCTGCCTTGCTGGCTCCAAGGCAGACTGGCACATGACAGAGAGCAACAGTTCATGGTGGCAGAACAGCAACAACAGTAGCAGAGAGTCTGTCTCTCTGTCTCTCTTACATTACATTCAGGCTCTCTGCCTCAGGATATCCACCTCAGGCCTCACCCATAATCCCAGCAGTACTCAGACCCACAGTCCCAGCCTTGGATCACCCATAATTCCAGTGGAACATGAATTAGTGTCAAACTGTAGAAGTTCCCATCCCATGACTGCATGAGACTTTAGAGGGATAACTAGATACAAATCATAAAAGCATGTAACCTTCTATACATTTTGCATAAACAATCTTCAGAAAAGCCTGTAATGTAGCTATTAATAGTTGAATTTTACAAATTGATAAAAGACTTTAGATAAATGACTTCAGTTTTCTAAAACTACACAGCTACCATATATCAGGCCAATGATCTGGAGTGTTGCTTAATTCTCAGACAATTCTGTCTGGTATCATGTCAACAATAGTTGTATTTAAAAATTAAATAAACAAACAAATAAATTAATAAATAAAGGCTCTTGCCCTGTGAAATATAGATATATCTTTAAATGACACTCCAAGTTAGGCAACTTTACATTATTTCCTCTTGGCTATTCATGTCAGCTGCTATTTATACTTTATGTAACTGATTTAGGATTAACAATGACGGAGGTATTTGGTGTGTGAAACAGCCTTCAGTGTAGATGTTGGTTGTTGCTGAGAAGATGTTATTGTGATTTTCTGCTTGCCACCAAGAAGCAAGAGAGCAGTTTAAAGCTCATTCTCTTCAAAGCTGACTTCAGTGCTGCCAAGTGTCAGTCTCTTTGGCCTGATACCTCCTGACATATACGTTGGACTGACAAAAGATACCCAGTACAGTGCACAGTGAGCCATCTTCTACTCTTTCAGGAATTTCTCAGCAATATTGCAGAGGGTGAGTTGTTCTTTAACAGAATACCCTATGATCAAAATCCTGCAAAGTAGTTAAGAAATAGAGGAGCAAATGTATTTTATTTGATAGCAGTTTCTTGACCAAATTAAATAGATAATAAGTAAAAATAATATCAGTTTAATAAAACAACATTAAATTTTATTTATCAGACTCAAATTTCTGATATATCAGAATAAAGAATTAAGAAAAAAAATTAATATGGCAGCTGTTCCTGTTGTGTGAAAATTCATTTTAACATATTTCAATAAATACATTTATGAAAATATTTATATTTGTCTACCTCAATTAAATGCATCTCATTATCTGTTTTCTTTCTTAGATATTATGAATTGTATGCTTTACTTATTTCAATATATATAAGTAGATTTCTTCATTTGATACTAGAATTTCAGAGACTCAAAGGCAAAGTTCTTCTCTATTTGTTGATTATAAAGCCTAGCGGAGATTACTAAAGAAATAATGAGCTAGTGACAAAATTATTAATTGTATGGAAGGCAAATAAATGTCAATCACTCTTCTAGAAGAATTGAGAATAATTTTATTTAGTGATGAATATATCAAAGGTGTTAAATATTATATATATATCAATACATATATAATATATATATTTATTGAAATGTATATATCTAATTGAAGTTTTCCAGTGAGAGGAACAAAATAACACGTAGAATGTTCAAGCAACTAAGAATGTAGCTCAGTGACACAGCACCTGCCTGGTAAGTGTAAGGTTCTGAGTTCATTTCCTGGTACAAAAAACTTTTTGAAAGACTATTCTAGAAAAAATAAAAACTGTTCAATGTTCAAGTAGCTGAAGAAAATTAAAAATATGAACAATTAAGAAATTTGAAACAATATAGAAAAGGAAACACAACCTCACTTGCTAGAAAATTAATTTAATTATTAAATGAACAAGGGTGATAGGATAGAGCAGTATGATCATATTTTCCATTTGTTCAAAGTAAGGTAAACCTTGATGATGGCGAATAGTTTTGTTAGACTAATACACTGTATTTAACATATTCAATCTTAATATATTGTAAGTATAAAAAGAAACACAATACAATCCATAGCTCTGTTTTGTAAATAAGAAGTTTCAAAATTTATTTTAAATAAATATATGATGCAAATAAATGTATGATATAACTAGATTTTAATCCCACTATTTGAAAATCATTATTTGTATCCACTGCCAATTATTTTAACATCTGCTGTCTTAAAAATCTTAAAATAAATCATAATTATCCTAATGCTTCCAAACCAAGATTCATACAATTGACTTCCAAAATTCTTAGCATACTAGAATGCTTATTATGTCTACATCTTTTCTTCAGTATATTCTTTGGTTTCACTCATGTTCTTATTTTTCTATATCTCAGATTAAAATAGTTCTTTTTTCACTTTTTAAATGTATTTGGCACAGGATCTTACTACACAAATCTGACTCACAAGGATCCTCCTGTTTTCAGCCTCCCCAACACTGGTATCACAGGTCCATTCCAACACTTCCAGACTCAGTTGGCAGCTCAGTGTCCCTGAGGATAGGGCCAGTGCAGCACCTGCTACCAGTGATGGAACCCCAGACCCTGCACTTGTCTAAGCAGCGCTTAGTCTACTGCGCGATCTCTTCAGCCCTCATAATATTTTGATTTTTAAGCTCTTTTAGATGTTCATTTTGTTTTACATATAGTGGTTAAATTATTATTTTCATTTTAAAATATTTAGCTGAACATTGAAAATTTCATATATGCAAGGTGTATACAGCATGGTTATTTCAATTTTGGATTTCTCACTATGCAGTTCAGACTCCTAGTGATCCTCCTGTTCTCAGCGTCCTCAGTGAGGGGATTACATGTATGCACCGCCTTGCCTGGACTAGGTGGCTCAGCATGCCTGGGGCTGGGGCTGGAGCAGCATATGGTGCTGGGAATTGAAGCCCAGTCCCTGTGCTTACCAGCATCCTAAGCAGGTACTTAGGATGCTGAACTATGTTGCCAACACTGTTGCAATAATTTGGGAATGCAGGTATCTTTAACAATTTCCTTTTCTACTACTCTTTAATTATTTTGATTTTTCCAATAATTGACCTTGAAACGACTTTAAAACTAAGGCTTATTTTGATTTGCATACAACTAATTAGTTACATTGAATTTTTTTTCATATGCTTATTGATATTTTGCTGTGTATTTTTTTGGAAAGTGTAGATATTTTCTCTAGGATCAGGAAAAAGAGGATGCAATTACCTACACCCACCTTCATTCAACATAACATTGGAAACCATATTCAGAGAAATTAAAAGAAAAAAGTATTAACACAACTAAATTAGAATGAAGTTAATTTGTGTCTGTAAATAGCATATATGATCTAAAAAATAAAAACTCAAGAGAAATTGAAAATAAAATAAATTCAGAAAAGTTATATAAAATTAGCATGCAAAAATCAATCACATTTTACACAGTAACAATAAACTTCTCAAAAAGGGAAGTCAAAAAAATTTTTTCTAAAAATAAAGTAACATTCAAACAAATAAAATACTTAAAAGTAAATTCAACCAAGGGAGTGAAAGATTTGTACGTTTTGTACTATAAAATATTGATGAAAGAAATTGAAGCTGGCACAAAAAAATGAAGAAAATATCTAGTTGTGCAACACTGATAACATTTCAGTGCTTGCTGTACACAAAGCTATCAACAGATTCATTGCAGTGCCTATGAAAATTCCAATGCCACTTTTAGAAGATGTATAACATATAATCTTAAATTCATAAACTATAAAATCCCTACAAAGCCAATGTGATTTTGATAAAGAAGAGCAAAATTAGACTACTCACTTCATCTCATATGTAAAAAGAGTGGGAAAATGCAAATGCCTTCAACAAATAACATGGAGGGACCAGGGAGATAGCTCAGTGGAATAGGTAGCTGCTTAGCAAATGAATAATCTTGAGTTTGGTATCTGGTCCAAAAAAAAAGGAAAATTTGAAAAAATACATGCAAAGGAATGAAGTTGAACCCTTATTTTATATATCATATAAAATTGAAATGAAGTAATTAAATGTAACAACCTATAATCCGTTAGAAAAAAAATGTAGGAAAAGCTCCTCAATACTGATCCTGGAAAAGTTGTTTTTTCCTTTTTCTTTTCCCTATGTAATATCCAGTGCAACAGTCACAAAAGCAAAAGTGCACAGAAGACTGCATCAAAGTGAAACATTCCTGAACAAGAAATGGCAAAAGGCAAAAAGAAAGCACAAAGAAAAAAATATTTGGAAAACATGCATCTAAGAAAAGCTTAATATAAAAGTAAGAGACTTATACAAGGCCCTATAACTAACTAACTAACTAACTAACTAACTAACTAAATAAATAAATAAATAAATAAATAAATAAATAACTCAAATAAAAGATGGACCAAATTGGCTTTGTTCCAAACCCTTTATACCCAAACACATATGTCTAGTAATTTGTTCTCAACCTTTCCCTCTATAATTAGTACCTCTTTATCTTTTCCTAGAGATAAGATTTCTTTCATAAAAGTCTCACTTATTATAAAGGGAACAACCCAATCAGAAGCAGGGTTCTTAATATGTCAGGTTCTTAAGAATCCTGCTACAAAATTTGTTACACCAATTCTCAATCAGTGACTTTTTAGAAAAGTACGTCTATAAAATAAAAACAAAAGCCACAAAATATAATCTATTGATTGCTGCTGTACTTGTGGACAAAAAAGTCCCCTTTTTAGAACGTGACCTATGAGGACTGAGATACCAGTAGGCCACCTTGACTCTGGAATCCATATGTATATCTGTGATTTGCAAGAGTTGTTTCCAACCAGCTTCTACGCACAGCAGAGACATTTATCAGGCTCATTCCTGTCCCATTCATAAATAATTACTATAAACTGAGGTTGTGCTCAAGGAATCCCCATCCATTTTGTGAAATTTTCATGCATTAGCATTGCAATCTCAAGTTCTTCCATTCAATTTTCCTTTGCTGTGTCTTGCAGCAGAGCCATCCCTGTATTCTCACTGTGTCCCAAAGTCCTACATTTTACCTAGAAAGGCTTTCCCTCAGATCTCTCGCATATCTACCCATTGCTTAGTGCCTGCTTATCATATGCTCCTTGACCTTAAGCCCTGTGTGTGGTCAACATAAATAATACTGTGTTAATAAGTGAATAAAACATATACATTTTGTATGATTTTTCTTATTTGTAATGGTTTCCAGACTTCTGGTGAAATATCAGGATACAATAATTTATTTCTTCTCTTCCTTCAATTCTTCTATGATAATAGCACTTGAATTAAAGTTACAAATGATCAAAATTAGCAAGTAAGTTACTAGGCAGCAGCAGATGAGAGATGTCAACAATCATTTGGAATTTAGAAAACAAATGGGGTTTTAAAATTAATTAGGAGTGTATCAAAACTTCTGATGCTTCAGAATTGATGCCAGGGAAAATCAACCTCTGTTTAACAGGTTTTCATTTATAATAGGAAGTTGATAAGTGCTACCTACTTTTCAGTTATTTTTAGGAAGAAATAAGCTAGTAAGTGTCAATCACTTAGAACTTAGAATAGTTTACTCAAACAAATAGTGTAATCAAATAATATATAATTTATCTGCCAGAATAACTAGCACTATAATAAAACAAATGAAAAAACAAAAGGTCATAAATGTGTCGTGTAAAAATTGTAAGATAAAGAAAATTATTATCAGGCTATGATTGCAAACTTGTTAAATATATAAATACATATTTCCTCATTTTCTTCACATTTTAAATGACTTTCAATAATGTTATATTTTTGTCTAGAATTTCCCCCAAAGCCTAATGTGCTTTTAGATCTGGCTATTTTGGAGCTGGCTATATCTAGAGCTTATGAATGACTGATGGTTCAATGCTAGGATTAAACTTTCTGTAATTAGGGTTGGGTAATTTTTCTCCATCAGTCTATTGATTAGATTGATACCTCCTTAATCCCAGCAGTCTTTTAAGACAAAGGGAGAAGAAAAAGGACTTGTTTGCCCTTCCTCTCTCTTGTTGCTTCGGTTATCTTCCATCAATATGAAATATTGGCCCTCTGCCGTGGCCCATCCTGCATTGGAGCCAGACAATTGTATAGACTGAAACCTCTATACACAGTGAGTTAGGAGTCTTGCCTCATACTCCAGGAGCTTTACTGATTTCTAGCAACCTCTTCCACCACTGCAGAAGTAAGATGGATACCACAGAGTTAAAGGGACTTCTTCAGTTGTGTCCCACACTCACCATGCTTTGCTGAGATTTGGTTCATAAGACTCTCATTGTGGTGGGCCAAGGTTAAGAATACACAGGGGGAGCTTTGCTGAGTCTCCCCACACCTACCCAGTGTTGCAGGCACACTGATGATGCACACCTTGGCCCTCCAATCACTGCTGAGGCTGGATGAGCATTGGAAGCTTCATAATGTCAAAATGAAGGAGCAAAGGCAATCCTAGATGTCCAGCTCGCCCAAGACAAGTCCAGCATACAAGGGCATGAAAGTCAAATACCTGAAATTTCTGAAATGAAAGAAACTGAAGTATTCCAATAATTTCATCATTCTATAAAATAAATCAAATTAGAAATAATCTCTCAGGTAAAAAAAAAAAAAAGAAAGAAATGTGAACAATCACAAAAGAATTTTCAACACATTTAAAGAAGGCATAGACTTAAAAATAGAGAATAGGGGCCCGGCAGGATGGCTCAGTGGTCTAAAGCGCCTGCTTAGGAAAGCTTTGGCGGCTACAGGGACCGCAGTTCGATCCCCGGCACAACATGCTGTACCAGCCCTGCCCTCAGGGCAGGCTGAGCCAGCCATAAAAGTGAATAAACAAACAAACAAACAAAAGTTCTGAAACAAGAAAAAAATAAAATGTTTAAAAATAGAGAATAAAAATGATGGAAACATTGAACAAACAATAAAAGACAAAATTAGAATGCATGAAACAGATTCAAACAGATACACAAAAAATAAAGAATTTCACTGAAATCTATCAAAGCCACTTGAGTAAAATTGCAGATGGAATGTCAGGCCTTCATGACATCTTTATAGTTAGTGTTCATAAAAGAATAGTTCTCTTAGAAATAATGTGGAACCAGGAAATAACTCAGGAGCTGCAAAATGATGCTAAGGAAAACAATATAAGACTGATAGGCATCAATGAAACCATAGGGGTCAGCACAATTGACAGGAAAAAAAGACCATTTTCAAGCTGTTTCATGGTTTCTCACTCTTCTGCACATGGGATGCTGAAGCAAGAATGCCACTGATAATTGCAGACCAGCCTAGGTTACAAAGTGAGTTCAAGGTCAGCCAGACTGCATAGTGAAACCTTTTCTCAAAAAACAAAAACAAAAACAAAAACAAAAACAAAAACAAAAACAAAAAAAAAAAAACAGAACTACCAGAAAATGTCACAAGCATAGGAAAATAATCTGACATAAGTGAGAACTATAGAAGTCCAATTGGCCATAATTGAAATAAATTTCTACCTAGACGCATAATAAAGATCCCAGAAAATCAGCACCAGATCAGAACATTAAAAGTTGTTAGAGAAAATAATCAGATCACTATAATAGCAAATCCATCAGGATTTCATGCAATATAGGCCATTAAATCAATAACAGCTTGAAGTTCAATATCTTGGGTCCTGAGAGGAAATGAATTTCAACCTAGATTAATGTACCCTGCAGAACTCTTTCAAATTTAATGGAGAGATAAGATACTTCCTTGACAAACAACTGAAGAAATTCATAACCATGAAATCAATCTTAAAAGAATACTGACAGATATTATAGAAAGACACAGAATAACCATAGCTTCAAAAACAAACAAGCAAAGCAAGCAATTAAGCAGGAAAATGTAGGGAATCTACAGGAGGAAAATAACATGACAAAGATAAGTCATACACATCATATATAACCATCAGTGTAAGTGGTCTCAATTCAGGAAAAGAAGAAGAAGCAGAAGCAGAAACAGAAGGAGGAAGAGGAGGAGGAGAAGAGGAGGAGGAAAGTGGCAGAGTGGGTCAAGAAACAAAACAACAACATAAAGCATATAAGAAAGTTATTTAACTTAAAAGGAAATTAGCAGACTGAAATTCAAATGGTGGAAAACATTATTCTATGTGACAGGAAGCCACAAAAAAGCAGTGGGTAAAGATTCTGTTTGCTGACAATGTTTACTTCAAATGAAGAAAGATTAAAAGACATAAGAGGGTCACTACATACTTGTTACGGGAAAACTGCAAGAGCAAAAAATAACAATCATAAACACATGTGCACCCAACATAGGAGCACCCAGATATTTAGACTAATTTTTAAAGACATGAAAAATCAAATTAACAGTAACACTACTATAATTAGGGAATTTAACACACCAGAGTCACAAAGTGATAGATTAACTAAGGCAAAAAATCAGCAAAGAAGTAATACAACTAAACCAATGTTATGAACAAATAGACTTAATGTACCTTTACAGGATATTGTACCCAACAATATCAAAATATATATACTTCTCAGATGCACACAGGATGTTCTCCAACATAGACCATATACTAACACATGCTTAAGTAGATACAAAGAAATCGAAATTATTCCATGCATATTATATAGCCATAGTACAATAAAAGTGTTTTTTTTTTTTTTTTTTTTTTTTTTTTTTTTTTTTTTTTTTTTTTTTTTTTTTTTTTTTTTTTTTTTTTTTTTTTGGTGGAACCAGGGTTCAAACCCACCACCTTGCACTTGCCAGGCAGGTACTTATACCACAGAGCTATCTGTCCAGCCCCATGAAAATTATTTTTTAAAGAATGTGAAAACTCCATAAACACATGTAAATTAAATAAAACCTTCCTAAAAAATAAAGGGTCACAGACAGATACAGGAGAAATTACACAATATTCACAATCAACTCAGGACATAAGAGAACCTGTGCTGTAACATCCTATAACTCAGTGGTTTCCCAAATTTTCTGGTCAGGGAGATTATGGGACCTCAGAGTAAAGGAATAAATGAAGTATAGTGTGCCTAGCTTTCACAGAGAGCAAACTGGTCAAGCAATGGCCGTTACTCATCCAGATGGCTGACAGTGACAACAGTTCTACAAAGCACTGTATATGGTTCCAAAGTTAATCCTGAGGAGATTTGACCTTGGAAAATGCAAATGATGAAAGTTTCGTTAAACAGGTCTTGCTTTACCTTGCTATTGATCAACGAGCAGAAAAGCTTAATTACGGGGCATAAAATGCAGAGCTAGATTAGTATGGTGAGCTGTAAGAGGCTTAAATCAACAGCCTTCAACATTGCCAGTTTCACCGGTAACCCACTGCAATTATGAAACATTGGACTATGTATTCAACTACTTCCTCCTAGTTTAAAGAGAAGAAAGCTGCTTCTTCTTCTTCTTCTTGTTGTTCTTGTTCTTGTTCTTCTTGTTCTTGTTCTTCTTCTTCTTGTTCTTCTTCTTCTTGTTCTTCTTCTTCTTGTTCTTCTTCTTCTTCTTCTTCTTCTTCTTCTTCTTCCTGCTCTTCTTCCTCTTCCTCTTCCTCTTCTCCTTCTCCTTCTTCTTCCTTTCCTTCTTTTTTCTTTTTTTCTCAACCAATATCGGTTAGAAAATTTATCACGTCTACACCCTGTGCTCTGTATACCTTTTATGAGGACAACAATATACAGTGTGTTAATTAAAAAAAAAAAAAGGAAAGAAAAAGAGGGCTGGCCAGATAGCTCAGTAGGCTACAGCACCAGTTTAGGCAGAGGCAGGGGCCCCATGAGGTTCAATCCCCAGCATGCAGAGCCCCACGGCACACAGAAATGGTGACTGAGACTGGGTGTGGTGGCATACCCACAATCCCAGCACTTGGGAAGCTGAAAGCAGTAAGATCAATACAAGTCTGATCTGTGTAGTGAGACCCTGAAGATCCTGTACTAAATACAAATAAATTAAGACAAACAAAATAAAGTGTTAAATATAAAATGCAGATACAACTTGACAGATTCTGGGAGGCAATGAAAGCTGTCTTAAGAGGGAAATTTACAGTAGTAAATTCTCACACACAAAAAAATCAAGCTCAAATAAACAATCTTGTACTGCACATAAAGCTCTTAAAGAAAGAAAAGCAAGTCAAGCCCAAAGTCCAAAGAAGGCAGATAACTATGAAGGTCAGAGGAGAAATTAATGCAATGGAGATGAAGCATTAAATACAAATAATTAACTAATGAAAGATTTGATTATTTAAACAAATAAACAAAATTAATAACCTCCAGACAACCTTGCAAAAAAAAAAAAAGACTGAAAAAAAAAAACCTTTAAGTTCATACAACAGAGAACAAAATGGCAAAATCACTTCAGAGCCTATAGAATTCTGTGAGATTATCAATACTTTCCCTGAAAATCTTGACTCCTATAGTTTGGAAAGCACAGGAAAAACGGACAGATTCCTAGTTGATATGAATTACCAAACCTGAATCACGGAGATATGAATATTCTGAATAATCCAGTATCAGGGAATTAAATTGAAAATGTCATAGAATCAAACCAACAACAAAGAAAAGCACAAGTACTGATGAATTCATGGCTTATTTCCACAAGAACTTTGCAGATTTTGAGATCTTCTCAAGCTCTTTAATGAAATGTAAAAGGAAGTAATTCTCCCTCATACATTGCTAGAGGCAAGTATTACAGTGATATCAAAACCACAGAAAGAGCCAACCAAAAAGAGAACTACAGATATTCTCCCTCTCAAACGTAGATGTAAAATATTCAATGAAATACCAGTAAACAGAACATAGCAAATTATCAAGAATACTATATCTCACAACTGAGTGAGATTCATTCCTGAAATGTAAGGATGGCTCAATATATGCAAATCCAAAAATGTAACATACCATATCAACAGAGCCAAAGAAAAAAATCATATATGCCTCTCAATAGATGCAGAAAAAGCTTTTGACAAAGTCTGATGCTGATTCATGATGAAAACCCCACCAAAAACCAGGACAAATGATCTTTACTACAAGCTGATAAACAGCCAACATCACACTAAATGGCTAAAAATTTGAAAGCCTCACTTAAAATCAAGAACAAGATAAGGATGCCCATTGTTACCACTCCTGTTCAATATAGTTCTGGAAACACTGTCAGAGCAATTAGACAAGAGAGAGATAAAAGCAATGATGATTTTAGAATAAAAAATGAAATTATCACTTGCAAATAATATGATACTCTACATAGAAAACCCCAAATACTCCACCAAAAGACTTGTAGATTTAATAACCACATTCAGTAGCAAAGGAGAATACAAAGTCAACCCCAAAAATCAATAGCATTTCTATACAAAAATATTCAAGAAACTGAAAGACAAATTGTTGAAACCATGCCTTTCACAACAACATTTCCCCCAAAAAAGGAAACCCTAAGGAGTCAATCTCACTAAAGAAGTAAATGATTTATACAAGAAGAATTATGTTGTTGTAAATGAAGAGATCAGAGAAGATTTCCAAGAATAGAATAATACATCTTTCTCCTGGATAGGAAGAGCCAACATTGTAAAGATAGACATACTTTCAAAATTTTAATACAGATTCAATGCACTTCCTATTAAAATACCATCAATATACTTCACAGATTTGGAGAAAACATTCCTAACATTCATCTGGAACCAGAAGAGATCTAGAACATCCAAAGCAATCTGAGAAAACAAAGGAAAGTCAGGAGGCATACAATTTTTGACTGGATATTGTATTTCAAATTTATTGTGATTAAACCAGCATGATACTGACAAAACATGTAGACCTGAAGATCAGTGCAATAGATTAGAAGATGCAGACATACAGCTACAAACACACTCAGCCACCTTTTCTTTGACAAAGGAGCCAAACATTTTGTATTGGTCAGGGTTTTACTTAGAGAAACAGAACAGATATAAGGAATGGATATCGACACAAAATATACAATATATAAGGAATTATATGATTGGCTTACAATAGTCAGCCACAGAGTCAGATGAGGAAGCTTGCAGAGGGCATCTGCACGCTCCAGACTGAAGAATTCAGTCCTGAGATCTGACTTCACTACAGTGCTCCATGTAAGTCTCTATTCACTGGCTGATGGGTCTGCAATAGAAGACTGAAGTATATGTAATGAACGCTAAAGAGTCTGCCATGCACGGCTAAGGATCCAAGTTGGAGGCTGAAGAGTGCTCTACGAGCCAGATGATGAAATCCAAGCTGAATGTGAAGAGTTCTCCAATGAAGTGAACTCTTGACTCCTTCCTCAGCCCTTTAAAAAGTTTCTTTGCCCTCAGTCATTGAGGTAGGCCTATTGTGTCCTAGGGTGGAACCAATCATAACCCAGGATGGGCCCTTAATCCCACTCTAGGGAGGAGCCATTCATATCTTAGGCAGGCCCTAGTCACACTCCAGAGAGGAACCAATTGTACCCCAGGGTGGGACTCCCACCATCAGGGAACCGGGCTACTGAGTCATCCAGCCAAGTTAACAAAATGTTCACTGGAAAAAGAATAGCCTCTTTAATAAA
>PVJA010011302.1:47500-55071 GCA_004027025.1 Myocastor coypus
CGTGGAAACAGTAAGAAAAGCTTGCGTACAGTTTGCATGGGAGAGACCGCTGGCCACTACAGGGTATTCTGAACTCCTTAACTCTTCTCATCCATCCAGGGGTTTCTTTGAAGTCAAGGGTGTTTTTCCTTGTGCTTCCCTTTCCCAACTTCTTCCAAGTCACCATTCCTCTCAGTTTAAAAGTTATTCCATTATTGACCCATTTCCTGTTATCAGTGATTTCTGAGGTAAGCATTCTATTCCAGCAGCTGGATTTAAAGGTCTGGAAAAGCAACAAGCATTCCCTCACCACGTGTCAAAGCCAGCAGAAGGGCAAGGGCTCAGTGTGCAGTCATACTCAAGACTGAGTGCTGAGTACCTGGGGCAGTTATTACTTAAAGCATAAAAGAACATTTCCACCTTTATGATTTGTGATTTGGCTTGACAAAGAACTATATTAAAGTAATTCAATGTAAAACAAAGTAGACTGACACATGTAAAAGTAAGAAATAAACAGTGTGTGCCATTATCAATACTTGGTGTCTGTCCAGTGATTTCATAGCAACGAACATACTATATCTTTTGAGGGGAGACTAGATTATACCCTAGTAATAAAGATGAAGTCACCATATGTATTAGTTACTTTTTGCTCGTTGCTGGAACAAATATCCAACACTCAAAATGAAGGAAGGAAAGGTTTATTTAGCTCACAGTTTGTGGAGGTTTCAGTCCATATTCGGCTGGCCCAAGGCTGAGTGGAACAGAGCAGAGAGCATCCAGTTCATGGGGGCGGAACAGCAACAAAATGGTGGCAGAGGTAGCCAACCAACACGGCGGCAGAGCAACAGCAACAGCTAGAGCTCCAGTCTATCTCTCTGTCTCTCTTTATATTACATTCAGGCTCTCCGCCTTAGCTCCCACCGTAGGCTACACCCATAATCCCAGAAGTACTTCCACCCATAATCCCTTCAGTACTAAAACCTATAATCCCAGGGATCATGGATCAAGTCTCAAACTCTAGAAGTCCCCGCCCAGTGACTCCATGAGGCTTTGGGGGGACAACTAGACATAAACCATAACAGCATATATTGGAATTCTTGCAAGCAGCTAAACTAAATTTATCCTGAAATACCTCATCCAGCCAAAGCTGTTTTTCTTGAATTACTATTTGGACAGCAGAACTTCCAAGCTCTGTCAGAAGTCTTCACAAAGTTCCTAAAGCACAATCCGACTCATCTTTCTCATATAATGAGCCAAGAAGTCTGACTGTTCTTGCTTGCGTAATTCTCAGTCGATTCTCTTCTCCACCTTCTGGCTCTTCAGGAACACTAGAATTCAGTAGGAAACAGGCCTGTGAGCATTTTCTTACAAGGCAAATAGCCCAGTGAGTGCTCTGAGAGCTAATGAGTTGTGCAGATTTTTTAAGCCTGCCTACCCTAAGAGGTGATATGTAAGGTGTTTAGCATGTACTACATATTTGGTACCTACTTGATGTTCACAAAATTGCAAGTGAAGAAATTAACAAGCTAAATTTTCCCCAGTGTCTTCTGCCTACTGTCCTCCTCGTACAATCATTTAGTACTGAAAGCTCTAATAGGTTCTCTTGTCATCTACTGGCCTGGATCACAATTGTAGATCTCAAAACAACCGACAGGACCTGGAAGAAATGCAGAATACTGGATTTTAAATGGAATTGCTAAAGTAGATCCTCTAGAGTTTGAATTCCAGAATTTGCATTTTGACAAACCCTAGAAACACCAAGGCTATCTTTGCTTTCAGAATTATGGGACTCACTGACTCACAGGGACATTTTAAACTGGTTAATGTGCTGTGTGAGTCATGTCATTGTTGGGTCTTTAGACTGCTAATCTCAACTCCCACATCACTGACCTGCCTTACTGATTTTATACTGCTAGAACTCCACAGCTTTTATTATCTCCCAGAAAATGACAATTTCTTCCATTGTTAAAGTTTTTTTTTTTTTCCTTAGGGTGCTATTTTTCCTTCTAATGCTTTTAAAAATTTAAATTTTATATTTCATAATCCAGCTCAGGTATTATCCTTTTCAGAAAGATCATCCAATGCTTTATAACCTAATAGAAGTAATCATTTTACAGTCTCTTGCAGCTATTATAGCTGCCTGGGGCTCTCATAGGGTATTACAATTTTTTTTTTTTTTTATCTCCTCTCCTAAACTTGAAATCTCTTAAGTCTTGGATCTCTATTATATCTACCTTTTTAACAGATCAAAAACCTTGGTTCAATTTACATAGAAATTTCCTGCATGATTTTATAAAAATGGAGTTTGCCTAGTTATTCATGCAGTATTTTTCTTCTGACAGACATTAAAATTTTTCATGTAATAGACTTCTTGTAACTTACATATGCCACAAGATTTTCCTATTAGAGAGTATACTTAAGTTTAAATTACTGATTTTAAATCAAATTAGAAAAAAATATTCAGCAACAAATGAAGATATACTTATAATATGTTTTATATTTGAGAAGAAATCTGTTTCAAAATTAGGATTTAATTTTAAATGTATTTCTTGTTATAAAAATAGTAATAACCTTACAGCTAGTAAGAGAAAGTAATGTGTTTGTTTATTCACCCATCTTTTTCAATTCTACTTCAAAGTACTTCTACCTTCTCTTTATGGGGAAAACATGCCAAAGTATCAGCAGTTTAAATGCAAGATTAGCACCTGCTTAAAGAATCTAGGAGGCATTAATTGATCTGAAAACAGCACAACATGAGCAGCAGGCAGGGCACCATGTTTGCTTGAAAATTTCAGTCTTGTAGCCAACATTTTCCTAATGTAAATATAGGAAAAACAAACTGAATAGAGCAGTTGCTTGTGTACTAAAGTCATCTCATATTGAGCCAAACTCTCCCCGGAGCATGTCACTCCTTGGAACCCAGATAAGCATCCAGTGAGATGGATTAACACTTTGAAGTCACTAGGGTGTCATCCAGACTTTTTTGTTGATGACACTGTGTTTAGAACCCAGGAAAATTTGGCTCATCTTGTTAGGAGCAGAAATAATGTAATTTAAGTGAGCTGCCAGGATAATTAGAGCAGGTGAACAGGAGATAGAAATAATGCCCTGAAGAGATGAAAGAAAATGCTTAGATTCGTTTTCACTTTATTTTAGTGCTAGCAAATTCTATTGGTATCCATTTGCTTCTATGTCTCTGTCAATCCTGGTAGCAAATCAGGCAATTGGGGACACATTAATTCCTCCAAGCCTCTTGGAGACTATTTAGTGTACTTCTGAGCCATGCTAATTGACACAGTTGTAAATGAAAACATCACAAAAATGTGATATTTATCTATGCTGAATTAAAAATTTTAGAAATTCACAGAAGAATGACTCATTGTTCTATTTTTTTTAAAAAATACAATGCCAGGTTCTTGTTGGTAATTATCTGAGAACAATGAGTCAGTGGTTTCTTACACTGAAGGAAGTTAGTCTAGGTACATGCTGAGGATTTTTCTGCAAAAAAAACATCACTTTGAAAAACTTTTGATAACTTCTAAGCTCATAAAAATTAGAATATTGTACAACTGTTTGCTTTTCCAAGATCCAGTGATCATAGTCTTTTTGACCAGTGTTATATTATGATGATGATGACAATGGTTATTTTATTTATTTAGTTCAGGGTCTACAGGTTCTCACTACATAGATCAGATTCATAGTGATTGTCCTGTTTTCAGGCTCCCAAGTACTGGAATTATAGGTACATACCACCATGCCCAGTCTCAGTCACAGTCTCAGTATGCCCCAAGATCAGGGCCATCATGGCACACTTGGGATAGAACCCTGGTTGCTGTATTTGCCTAAGCAGGCATTTTCGTCAACTGAGCTATCTGGCCATCCCTTAATCAATATTACTTTGAACAATCATTTACTTCACAATATATAGCCCAATGGTTCCTTCCTAAAGATATTTTATGTAAAATCCTTATCTCCTTGTGAAGATTGAACTCCATATACTTACATTTGACTCAGAGCAACTAGACAAAAAGAACCATTGGAACAATAAATTTTATTTTATTTATTTTTGTATTAGTATTAAAGAGAAAGAAATAGCAATGAAACAGTTACACAACAGGTTAGTAGGAAAAGCCAATTATTAATACATTGCTTATTGTTGTCTTCATAATAGTTGTTCAGAGTATAAGATGCAGGCATGATATCTTGTCTAAACACTATTAGTACAAATCTGTCTTCTCATTGAACAAAGAGAAAGTAGCTGCATATATAGTCCAATATGAACAATACATTTTAGGAAACAATTTTTAGAATACTATAACTATTCGGTAATTGTGGATAAATTATTTTGTGTGTTTGTCAAAACATGTAACTTTATAACAAAAGATCAAACATTAGGAAATTATTTTAGATGTCTGGCAGTTCACACTGCAGCAGAACACAAAATTAAACTTAATTATCACACTGTTCAGTGCCTTACCTGAGAGAGTAGGAAAAACATGTTAAACTGAATAAATGCAAATGAATGGACTCAGTAAGATTCAAGACCCATGAAACTTTGTATGGCCGTGCGTGGTGGCGCACACCTGTAATCCCAGCACTTGGGAGGCTGAGGCAGGAGGATCAGTGCGAGTTCGAGACCAGCCTGGGCTATAAAAGTGAGCTCAAGGCCAGCCTGAACTGCATAGTGAGACCCTGTCTCAAAAAAAAAGAAAGAAACTTTGTATGAATTATGCTGTAGTTGATAAAATTGTTTCCAATGGGGTTATGGATTAGTAGTTCTATGCCACCATATGTGTTTACTAAAACAGACTTGTAAAATAAATGAGTGAAAGATGTTGGAGCTCGTTTTCTCATGGAAGGTATGGTAATTCAGATAATTAGTGGGTATCGTTTCATATTTTGATTTAGAACTATTTTTTTGGTCAGTGGTCAAGTGGTCAAATATAGAAATAATTATTTATGTGAAAAAAACAATTTACTTACCATCATCCAAAAGGCCTGGGAATATTAACATCAAGTAATTATGAACTCACTCTACTCTATTTTTAATACTATTTCTAACTAAAGGAATTATAACTCTTTGAAGACATGGCTGACTGTAGGTCAGAACCAGAAAGTATATAGGAGTTTCTTAAAATCCCCTGCTGCTCAATAATAATGAACTTTAAAAGTATATATAAAATAAAATGTGCAAAATTGCGATACAACAAAACACATTTATGCCGCTCTATTGAGCTTCCAGGGCCAAAGCTGGAAAAAATTGGTTAATAAAATCAAGTCATATTGGATCAAAGTATAAAAGATAAATATTTCTATTTAGATATAAAAGAAAAATCAAAAATAAGTAAGTAAACACAGGAAGTAAATTAAGTAAGTCCTGCACTAAAATATTTCAAAAAATTTACATGCATATTCTAGGGAAAATAAATATAATTCTTCAAGCTTTAACTGTGGGCTGAAGATATTGATTTTCTTTGATAGAATCTAGTATAGAAAAGTGAAATGAACATGAAGTTTAATTTAGGGAAATCTTGTAAGTGTCATGTCATATAGAAAATAAAGTTCAGCATCAGAAGTTCTAATTAATTCTCTTAGAATATGTCTTTGGTGCAGTATGGCAAGAATAACAATTGAACTTTGATATCCTCCAACCCTCAATCCAGTTAAGCAGCACCGTATTGAGTATCTGAGCCATGCTTTTCAAAATTGTTGAACTTACTAAAGTAAACCTACATGGGTTGTATAAATGTCCTGTTGTCCTATAATGCAAGTGGTTTTATTTATTTATTTATTTATTTTTTTTTTTTTTTGAACCATGGATTGAATCAGGCCTTTGCGCTTACCAGGCAAGCATTTGTTCTACTGAGCTATCTCCCCATCCCAGATCATTATTTTTGAATGTTAGGAATTTTACAGACACCTTCTAAGGAATGCAGCTTTAATTCATTAAGGCACCCCACAACCATTTCAGAGATCAAACATGCCAACTCAGACAAATGATGTATTTCTAAACTGACATGTTCGTTTTGGCCATGTCATGCTGAACACAACTTCTCTAGAAGGTATTTTTCTAATTCTCTTAAAAAATCAAACGAACAAACGTTATTTTACTTGATTTTTAGGCTGCTCAGCTTCTATGAATTTGACTTTGAGGAATTCACACTCAAGATTATAATCTTTCAGTATTGCATCTAAAAATTTGGGATTAGAGATTTTAATCTTTCAGGATCTCAACACTTGGAATTATGTTGTTTTGGTATTATTGTTAATTTTCTCTAAATTTAAAGTTGTTTCAAAATATATATGTAAATTCAAGTAGGCCCAAACCAACAAGCCAAAGGTAATTGTACTACCATTCATTTGTTGGGTCAGTTAGCATGATGTTGAAATATGGTATTATTTCCTGTACATTAAAATTCCATTCACTCAATATTCATCTTATCAATCCATCCTCTAGTTTAAAAAGCAAATGATCTTAAACGGTCATTTTTAATTTTATACGGCTTATTTTGAATTTTCAAAATTAGCTAATTTCTTATGTATAAAAATACTTTCTTCTTTATAGATTTGTATGTTTCATCCTGTAGTTTCATTTCATTTCCTTATTTTTTATGGAAAGCACAAAATTTTGAAGTTACACCAAGTAACACAGTTAAAGCTAGTTAAGTTCTGTTATTTTGATCTGACAGGCACTTGATTCTCATAGTTTATTTCAGTTCTGTGTGAACAGAGGAATTCATAGTTCACAGGAATGGAAATGCAAAATAAGTTGGAAATGAACCATTTCTTACAAATTTTCTCTTCAAATATTTCTGTGTAGCCGAATTATAATGTCAGTGTGAGACTTTACAGGTATAATTTCTCCAAGATAAATTTCATGTGGAAATTAATGTCTGCTAAAGCAGAAGTAATAAAAATGTGCTATTATACATAATCGCTATGTAAAAAAAAATTAAAACTCATGAGTAACTACATTTTTCACATATAGAACAATATATTTTCTTGAGTCCAGAGAGGAATGTTTTATAATGGACAGTAATTAAAGTTGCCAGTACATGGGGGAGATGTTTGTTAGAGTTTTCTGTCTTCATAGAAACTTCATACCAAAGTATCTGCAATAGACATAAGATCACCATTTAGTTAGTTTTGAAAAGACGACCCACAAATTTCGAAAATATTTTAAATAACAAGCTTTGTGATACTATTATTCTATAACATAGGTACTGGGCTTATCATCACTGGCTTTCTGAGTATCAAATATCTTTGCCTTAGCTTGTAAATGATATTTTCTGACCATCATTGATATTCTAATAACTTTCCATACAATGTGATATAAGCAGTTACACAATTTTGACACAGATATTTGGAAATTCAAGGAAATACAGAACTGTAACCTGTCAAGAATATGGTTTTTGGTCCAGTCTCTTATTTTCAAGTACTACTCTTGAGAGAATGACAGTAACTGAGTTTACACCAGGAGCAGTACATATCAAAAAGACAAGAGTGACATGTATTCCAAACATAATTTTAGCGTTACATTGTGCTATAATCAATATGCTGAACCTTTTGAAGGTTCTTGAGACCAATATCTG